>MU224543.1:256684-284539 GCA_018584345.1 Thuja plicata | reverse complement strand
GGAGTTTACTGAGGATCTCTCCTATTCCTTTTGATCTCAACCGTTCATCTCCCCATCTCTGGGATTGATCTCAACCATTCATTTCATCATCATTTCCTATATAATAAACCCTTCATAACCATTTGAATGATCCAGGATTTCAAGCTTACAAGCGCCCTTACTCTGTCAACATTCAAGCTATCTTGCGATCACACACACATTTCAAATATCAAATTCTCGACGCTTCTCAAGTCATAGACGCTGCCCCGCCAATATTGAGCATCAAGAACAGCGTTTCGGAAGGAGTAGAGAGAAACAATAGAAGCTTCAAACATCGAGGGGTTTGCATTCGTTTGTCTTCCTTTCTCTTGTTTGTACATTTTATTGCTCACGTTTCTGTTATTCGTTTAGTAGTTATTGCGTACTTGATTTGCATTCACTTGTGAACCTTTGCTACTAACCCCTGCCCTTGGAAAGCTGTGGGAATCCGGAGAGAGAGGCGTACACCAATATAATTTTTGTGAACCCAAATCCCAAATTACAAGACTGAAGAAATGTGGTACAATTCCCTAAGCCAGAGACATCAACATCAATACAACATATTGATTTTCAACAATCTATAAATCAGAACATTTTGACATCCAACCATGAACTTCAAAACATCACATGTTTTTCATTAAATCATGAGCTTAAAATCACAACATAGAGATCATTAGAGTAGCACATTTTAACATGCAACCTTGAGAATATGATCAACAAAACATTTTGGCATCCAACCATGAACGTTTGATCAACAAACATTTTACATCCAACCATGAACATTAATCATTTGGACATAAGTTTATGCAATATAGAAAGGTCTTCTCTTAAAAATATCATGTGTTTCTATCAAGGAAAATACACACTACTCCATAACTATAATTGTTTCTCATGTCATGAGTTGACAATAATGTCAACATACAGATTATCATAAAAGAAAACATGCACAATTGCAACAATATCCTTCTTTAAATATCCAAACAAGATCATCGTAGGTTGTCATCAATGACAACACACATACTACATCAGATATGTATCAAGCTCACATTTGTCTTCATGGATGGCATCATCAACATATTATTCTCATTTCAATAAAAACTCACTTCTTTATGTCTGCAACAATCATCTGCATCAAGCCTTCTTGTGCATGATGAAAATAAAGTCCCAATACTATAAATGAAATCAAATTCAACTCACAAGTACAATAATACCTTAGGCACAAGATTGAGATAAAGTGGATGCACCTATGTCCACTTGATTTTATCATTTTGATGTTGTTTTGGGAGGAATGTGGATGTTGACATGATTTTAGGGTGAGGATTTGATGTAAGAAAATAGTAGCATAAGGATATGAAGAAGGTGGATTCATTAAATAATATCAAAGATATAAATTTATAGATTTTTTATGAGGAGAATAAACATGTAAGATTGAATTTAATTAGTGGGTGGTTAGGATTTATTGAAGGACATGACATCGATTGAAGGTTTATCCTTGTGACAAGTGTCACAAGGAGGATGGAGGTGTAACAGCTAGTTGTACTCACATATGTGTGAGCACACATTAGGGAGAACAAGAAAGAGACATGTTTATGACATGTGTAAGAGATAGGGTGGCTTGGAAAGTGACATGTCTATGACATGTGTAAGAGATAGGGTAGCTATGAGGAGTTTTAATCTCTCACATGTGTGACCACCTAATAATATATTTGGTCACATATTGAATTGGAAGTGGGGGAAAGTGACAAAACATCTCACATGTTTGTAAGAGATGAATTAAAAATTAGAAGAAAGGTCACATGTGTGTAAGAGAAGAATTAAAAACTAGAAGAAATGTTCATACAAGTAGGAATCAAGGTATTGGTTAACTAAGTGAGTAATTAATTAACTAATCGTGATTTAGGATAAATCGGATACTAGGCTAAGTTGGATTTAATTCATTAATATTAATTAAACCTAATAGTTAAAAGTGTATTTCATTATTAAATTAATTAAAAAGGGGATAACAATAATTAATCAAATATGATTTAATTAATTATTAGGCTTACATGAATAATTATAGTTGAATTAATGAATTTGATTGATCGAATTTAGGGTGTCTACACATTCTTTTCTTATAAAAGTATATTAGAGGTTGAAATTAATGACCAAAAATACCTTAATATTTGTTTTCATCTTTATCTGCATCAAGTGATTAGGTTGACATCAATGACGACATACTATAATAGGACACAAGGTTACTCCTTAGGGTCACATTGGCAGTGTCTTGAAACCAATAAAATAGAATTTACATGAGTAGAGCTCGAAAAGAAGAGAAGCAAAAATAATATACAACTACTTAAGTGGTAAGAGAAATACCAGAGGGAGGAAAAGGGGGACCTCACTTATCCAATTTTCCTCGCACAGTAGTGGAGTCTAGGGTGATGTCATGAATGGACCACCCACATCAATAACTTCTCTTCACTCTCCTTTTTATCTTTGTCTTCATTTTGCACAATCACAATTACCAGAGCCTACCTAGGGATCCATTTAGAGAAGTTTAGAAAACCACTCCCTCCTCCAGTTGTTGGCCAACCAATAGCTCCTCCAGTTGTAGGTTAACTGCTACCAATACTAGGAGATGGCCTCGATCCCGCTAAAGGCTACCCAGAGGCAAAACCTCTACATGGAGAAGTAGAGTTCCGCCTAGCCAAGCCACTTCCACCACCAGACTAGTGATGAAGAGCCTAGGACCTGGGGGTTTAAGAAGATTGATATGAAGAACTCTAGGCATAAGGTGGGGATTGGCCTCAAGAAAAATGAATATTGATGAGATTTAAAGGAAAAAAAATAGAAATCATGTCATGTAATAAAAAAAATATAGTCATGAGCCAAAATGACAAGGTGACTTTATTTTTTCTCAAGATTAATGGTGTGAAATTAATATTCACATATCATTAAAATTTTTCTTTGGAATCTTAATTAGGAACATATTTTCTTATTAATTCTTCAATCTTGTTACATGCATCATAAAAAACTATTTCCCAACTTTGTTTACTTTGAAGGTAAATTTGAATTTATATCTTATTACTTTTTTATTATTTGTGAATAAATGAATAAATGTCAAATTTATTTTCTTTCAACTATTCATCTATTTTTTAGTATTTGTGTGTTTCTCTCTTGTAGAAGAATTATAAAAATGATCCTAGCTTCTATGGAGCTACCTATGAGCTCTACAATAGTATCAAAGCACCAGATTTGTAAGTTTATTATCTAATTTTTCAGAGTTTTAACCATGAGGTTGTAATTAGTGCATCCTATAAAATGAACCTCATATTTGCATCCATCAAAAATCTAAGGTCGCCCATTCAAATGCTAAAACCAAACACTAAATTTTTGGGCATTTTGGGGTTTGCATTTGGCATCTATGAAATTTTCTAGGTATTATATAATTTGTATCAATTTTATGATTGTTGTGTTGTTTTAGCCCTAGTTTCTAGTTATATCCTCTAATTTGATGATTAATTTCTCCATCTAGTAGTTTTTTTATATTTACATGGCAGTTTCTTTTACCAATAAATTCTTCTACTTGTTAAATTTACATTTTTGTATAATGGTATACGCATTTATCTTGTGGTATTTTGGCAAGATATTCAAAATAAGCAACTAGTCATATCAGAATTTTGGTCCCTGATCATGATATGCTCAAGGGACTCAACTCTATCACCACCACAAACCACATCTAATTCATTGTCACAAATCTCTACTAGTAGGTATTTAATCGATTGTTAGCCCATTCACTACCCATCTAGCCACCAAGGAAAAACCACTTGGCCCCAATCTTTCTATAAGTTAAAATCTTGTAAATTTAAAGGCATCAAAATGTTGGGCCAAAGAAATTATTAGTGGTGCTATTGTTTTTTTCTAGACATTTTTGTTAGTGAATTTTATCATTGGTTGAAGTATATAATGCATTTTTGGCTTCCGAGCTCATTGTTTGAGAGGTATTAGCAATCTATTCATAGTCATCCCTATAATTTTTACATAATCAACCCTAAGTATCTTTCATTTAGTTTCTCAATTTTATGCATTCTAATTTATAGAAAATATTTCAGCTCTTGGGAAAATTTTATTATCAGAAGTCTAGGCTTCATTTATTAGCATTGACATTGTTGGCATTGGTTTGTCATTGATGTCAACTGTGATAATATGTCAACAAATATGATATGTCAATAGAGATGTCTCTTAATAGAGATATAGATTGACTAAGTTGATGCAAAATAAGTGTGTATGTATTTATGAGTGTGAAATTAGTTTAAATAGACTTCAAGGGACCAACTATTTGATTATTGGGTTTGTGCATAGATGTCAAGAGAAAAAGAAGTTTAGTATTTGAGAGAAGTTTAATTGAGAGTTAGTTTGATAAATGCTAAAGTGATATGTTTTTTTTTCTGGAGTCTTGATGCAGATAAGACAGCTAGAGTTTGTAACTAAGAGCTTACAATGTCAACTCATGTATCTTGTCATCATGACAACATGAGAAGATTAGTGTGTGATAGGAACTTTGGTGTATATAAAAAAAATCATAACATAATATCTTAATTTTATTATCCATTTAAATAACTTCTAAAGTTATGACTGTAATTGTTGTTCATTTTTCAAAAGGTGTGGTAATGAAGATTAATTCAAATACATCAAAGGTATTTTATATGATAGAATTTTGATGGCTAAGCATGGGGTTTGGAATTATTTCACAAGTGTCATGAAGAAGTCAAGAGGTGTAATCAATAAAATAATGTCAGCACTATGCTCACGAATTATGGTGTGGAAAGAGTGGCTCATTTCGCCTATATAGGGGATACCACAAGAGCACATAATATTATAAAGTCCCGAGTCTAGAAAAGAGTTTTTAGAGTCCTTGACTGGGGGGGGCACAATTAATTAACCTAGAAAGGGGTTTGAAAGCAACATGAAGGCCCTTTCTAGTTAAGATTTTGGTCAAGATTCTCCCCAAAAATTGCCAAAATCTTAACCAGAAAGGGCCTTCATGTTGCTTTAAAACCCCTTTCCAGTTTAAGTAATCATGTCCCCCCATTCAAGGACTCTAAAGACTCTTTTCTAGACTTGGGAGTCTATAATATTATGTTCTCTTGTGGTACCCTCTATATAGGTGAAACGGGCCTCTCTTTCCACACTAGAATCCATGAGCATAGTGTTGACATCAGGCACGATAGGATCCACAAATTCGCTTTAGAGGAGCACCCTTCTTCTACCAAATATCATGTATGTTTTGAGAGCACCCAAATCTTTTCCAAGGAGGACAACTATTTCAAAATGAATCTCAAGAAGGCCATTGAAATCAACTACCATCCCATTAACCTCAACCAAGACGATGGGTGGTCCTTAAGCCTTTCTTGGAAACCTTTTTTAGGCATGCTCGATAGCCACCATCATCCTTGGTGATTTCTTTACCCCCCTCCCCCGTGTTTTATTAGGCTTGCTCTATTTTTTCTTTTTAATTTTTTTCTGTCCACCCATTCTTTTTCATGGCTTGTTTTGTCTAGTCTAGGAGCCCTTGTTTATTTTTTCTTTTAGGCTTGGGTTTTCTTCATCTCATGCTTTATTTCTTGGCTCTCTAATTTCCCCCCTCCCCTTCTCGCTTCCCCCACCCCTCCTTTCCTTTTGATTTTTACCCCTATTTTTGTTTTTTTCTCTCTTCATTTTTTTGCCTTGTCGTTGTGGCCAATTAGTAGCCCCTTGCTTCTACTCATGCCTTGTGTGTGTGTGTGTGTGTGTGTGTGTGTGTGTATTTCTGTGTATGTATATACATATGTATATACGTACCTATGTATATATGTGTGTGTGTGTGCATACATATGTATATGTATATATTTACAAACATATTTATGCGTGTGTGCACTTTTTTTTGTATTGGTGTGCCTCATTTTTTACATAGTTTTAGTTCTTATTTTTCTCTTATTTTAATTTCTTTTATTTTTGCTTGCCTTAATAATTTTTCGTAGGTGGGTTTCTCTTTATTCCTTTTTTATTTTTTATTTTTATTTTTATTCTCTTTATATTATATTTTTATGTGTCTTGTGTCTTGTGTTTTTTTTTTTGGTTTCTTGTTCTTTTTATTTGCTCTTTTCTTAGTTTTAGTGTTATTCTTTTGTATGTTTTTTATTAAGTAAAACAGGTTTTACAGGGTGCCTAAAACCCAATTACAAAGCTTAAGATTGAAATGTATGGCCAGACAAAAAAAAATAGTGCCAAAAAATGAAACAGGTCGCCACCAAGGTCGCAACTAAAAACAAATTAACTACTGAAAAGAAAACAGAACACAGGGACAACCAAAAGAGACAGGGAACACAATCAGGAGATGTTCCTGAGCAGACTAGCCACTTTGGACTTGAGGATCTCCATCTTTGCAGTAGATTCATTTATCTTCTGGAGATCAGTCAGAGATTCGTTCTCTTTCTTCATCTTATAACTAACCCTAGTCCTCTTTCTAGGTCCCTCTTTAGGCTTCTGCTCTTGTTCCGCGCTAGTTTTGGCCACTTCAGTTCCCTCAAGTTTTTCTTCCATTTTTTCCTATGAGAATCTTGATATGCTCATTGAAGTTTTTCAGGATGTTGAAGATCTGCTCCCTAATGCTTTTAAGAGTCACCTCAAACCTTAACATTTTTTCCATCTGATCTTCAGTACTACCATCACAATTAATGTTGTTTGTCCCTTTAGCTCTATTCTTATGTTCCCCCACTTCATGGCATAACCACTTGATTGACTTGTAGTTGTCCAGCATATTTTTTCTGGCATTATTGAGAAGGTTGAGCTCCATTTCCCTCAAATTATCACTGAGAACCACCATAGCTGGGTCAATCAGCTCCTCCAACTTTATCCTGCCATCCTTACCTTTGATAACTTTAGGATTAATGACTTCCTTGGTTATCCCCATTTTTGCAGTCTTAACATCAAAGTTGCACCAAATAGTCTTCCTCCCCTATGTTGACACATAGCAACAAAAATCATTGTCCTACCCCTTCTCTTTCACTGAGATGTGGGGATCAAAAAAATGGGGAGAAGGGTTTTCCTAGTTAGTGTCATCATTCTCATCCTAGATTTTATCCTTCACCTTATCACAAGAGCCAGGGGTATTTCTATGAATCTGGTCATGGGGAGTCTTCTATCTTGTGCTTTCTTCCCTATTCTTGCTAATTTTATTTTGGTACTTCACAATAGCAGTCTCCCTTTTCTTTTTTCCTTTTTTGCTAGATATCTCTTCCTCATAATCAGTTTTCATCCCTTCCTCATTATCGTTATGCTCCTCCTAAGAAGATATCACAGTAGTAGTATGTTTCTTGGAAGGGGTCATTGTTTTATCTTTTTTGATAGTATGAGTACTGGCAGCTCTCTTCTTAGAGTAGGAGCCCAGATTCTTCTTCTTAATGTCACAATCCTCCTGACCCTCAGAGTGAAAACCCTCACTATCTTCAGTCTTTGAGGGGACATAATCAGAACCAGAGACATCCATTTTGTCCTCTTTATCAGCAATCTCCTTCCCCATAATTTGGGCTTTAAAGTACTCGTAAATGAGAAGTAAAAGCCCCTCATGCAAAGCAGGATTCACAATAGCCTTATCCCTATAACCATTTATATATTCATTGATCGAAGCATATAAGTAGAATGGGATAGAAACCTACATACTATGTCTAAAGTGGTTCATGAGAACAAAGTGATAGGTTCTAATCCTATTGAACCTGGTATCCAACATGACATAAGAGATGATCGCCTTCAAGATGAATCTCCACAAAATTTTGATGTCATCTGGCAGGTAATAAGTCCCAACTTTGATGAGATATTTCTTCTCTTCCTCATTCCTCACAAAGTCGTTGATCATAGAGTCCAAAATTTTATGATCCTGTTGACGGGCCTTTGGTGACCAGGTCCGCCAACAGATGTAAGTTGTCACCGGGTACTGGGGTACCAGCCAACTTCGCTGCAAAGGTTATCTGGGGAAATGAGATTCCTTGAGTCTCCAAGCACCTAAGGGTCAAGTCTCGACAGTGTGGGGCTCAGTTGGGAAATGTGACTATTTTCGAGGGGGATAGCTGGTTTCTTCAACTCGTTCTCTCTGGGGATTCAGATAGGTGAGGTTTTCCCAAGCATTTTACACTTAGCAAATAAACTAAAAAATATCCTGCAGGGTTAGAAGTATTTCATCTACCTATAGTTATGTTTAAACATTCAATACAACAATAATGCTCTAATATACTACACTAAATACCAAAGAAATACACAACCATCAGTTCATATTTTATCGGTAGCAAGGGAAAGGAGGTTGTTAATCTACTTAAAGTATCAGAGAAAAAGACATGAAGAACATTAAACATAAAATACCATTAACTTAGAAGACAAAGTGCCAACAACATCATTGCAAGAACTCTCTCTTCTTCATTAACATTCCTTCCAGCAAGCACTGGTGCATGGTACAATGGTTGCTCCAAGCGAGCATCTAACTACTGAAAGCTTAAAGACCAAGGAGCATTGAGCTCTGCAACTGAAATAAAAATACTGCTTCTCTATTACTATGGACTACAAAATCATCAATTTCCCCGACCCTTGGAATAGGGCCGGACTTGCTATTTATACACATTTCCCTTCTAACCCTAACCCTAACCCTATTTTACATCTTGCCATAAAATATAATATCCGGTGGCCGGTACTACCTGCACCACTTTACAAAAGACCTCGAGACAGAGAAGGTCTGACATGTCAGAAGAATAAGACAAAAAGACAGAGTGGAAGAATTAGCCTCGAGAAGAGAGCCAAGAAAGAGAAGGAAGAAATCTGATCCCCTGGGGATCGAGGCTACATGCCTCATAAATGGGAAATGTGGTGCCCTGTCTCCAATTTTCCAGGTGTACATCTGAAGCAGCACCTCGAGAAGATCATTTTTCAGAAAGCCTCTTACTTATTCGACGTGCCCTGATGTAGTCATCTATCCTCTGACAACCTTTGTCAACCTTTATTAACTGCTTTGAAAGTGATCGGTCGGCCTTGGGGACCAGGACACGGGTCACTAAAAGAATACAAAATATAGGATCCGGGAACTTACGTTCCAAAAAGAATAAAGAATATAAAAAGACTTAGGTTTTCTCCGGTCCCCATAGAATCTTTATTGTTGCTTATTGTCATTGAAGGTCTGGAAGAGATGGGAGATTCCATCTTCATCAACCTCTTTAAGGCCAGCCCGCCAGTACTTAGCCACCTCAATCTGTTCCCCTAGGTCTGGAACATTTCCCTTAAACTCATCGGCCATTTTCGCTGCATCATGGCCACTGAGTACCATATGAGTGATTCTCATCATTTGGGCACCATCTACTCCCTCCGAGGATTCATACCTTGATTCCATCAACTCATCAAACCTCCCCAGGATGTACTCCTCTGGTGTGCAAGTGTCAGTGCTGAATGGGTCAGCTCCGGAGACCTTCATAACAAAAGACTTGTATAAATTAAAAGAATATTGTATTATATTGATTTTCTCCTGCAGAGTCCCCACCAGTTGCTTGATTACCCCCAATGTGAGGTCAAGTCTAGAGTGTTGGGTTCTCAAAAAATTGAATGACTCCTCCCCCAAAATTCTGGACTCAAAAACCACTTCCTCCCCAAGGCTGAGGAGTTCTTCAAATTCTACTTTCCACGCTTCATAATTTTTGATGTCACCCTCCCATATGTTGATAGTGGTTTCAGCTTGATGCAAGATGTGTCAGACTGCATATAGATCTAGGAGGGTGGATACCAAGAAATGTCAGACATTTCCCACTTGTAGGGCAACCCATTCATCGACCGCCTAGGCTTTCTTCTTCATCTCCCGTAATGAATCTATGTCACTCTGCGGCAGTGGTGCATCAGATGTAGAGGCCTCTGGAGGAATAGCATTGATAGGTCAGGCCAGCTCAGTTAGCAACCCCATGAGGTTTGCAGTTTTATCCTTTTTTGCCTTGAGCCTTTGGGCCTCTTTTTCATAACAGGCCTCTACTGCCTTAGCCACTTCTTTTAACAGGTCTACCTCACCCTATTTTTCCCTCTTTCCCAGTTCTATCTCTATGATATTATAATCCCTGTCCTCGGTGGTTTCTTTGTCAGCATTTGGGGGAGGTGTTGCTACCACTGCAACTGTCTCTTCACCCGGCCCAATTCAAAGAGTATGAACTATTTGGGCTTTCTTGGCCTTTGGTAGGTCCTGGGCCTGAGCCATCATCTCGGCCAGGGAGAGATGAGCTCTGGGAGTCGGCGAGGCCTTCCTTTTCTTTGTTTCTATTAACCACTGTGGTGGCAAGGGTGGCTTATTAACCAAATCTTGTTCCTTTGGCTCTTCCCTAATATCTTGTTGTTGTTCCTCTTCAGTGGTATGGGTCTCGCCCGGCTCCTTCCCTGTATCTTTTGATTCATTGGCAACATTTTCCCTAGTGACATTTATTTCTTTTGTCCTGTCATCTGTATCTTTGGCTATGTCTGGGTCCTCATCGGCCGCCCCAGGGGTTTCTTCCTCTTCGTGCTGTCATTCCTCCTCAGCCTCTATTGCTGGGATTTCCTCTTCCATTGGCACATCTTTTGGTAATGGGGGAGGTATCGGGCCAAGATTTAGTGTTTGAGCCGCAGTGATCACCTCCTCAAATGTCACCTCTAGGAGTGGTATTTGGAACATGGCAGCTGAGGTTATGTTTATTCACTTTATTTTTGTTGGTCCACTCCCATATCCTGTATCTTTGGGACTTCGGAGGTAATTTCTTGTTCTACCTCTTCCTCTTCTTCGTCCTACTCCTATTATTCCTGGGCAGGTTCTTGTTCTAGAGCTTCCTCATGCTCTGGGGCTTCAGCCTCTGTCTGCTTAATGTCACCCTGTAAAT
Source organism: Thuja plicata (assembly GCA_018584345.1). Lineage (NCBI taxonomy): Eukaryota > Viridiplantae > Streptophyta > Pinopsida > Cupressales > Cupressaceae > Thuja > Thuja plicata. The sequence continues at coordinate 273,635 of MU224543.1, read as the reverse complement.
TTCTAAACTTGTCAGTTGTGAAAACATCATCAAATTCATCCTGTGGGGGAGGATTGGCCAGGACATCAGCAAGTTCTGGTTCCCTCTCCGGCTCTGGGGAGTTGGAAGAAAGGATTTCAACTTGTGGGATCTGAGGCATCCCCAGCTCTAGCTCCTTTTTAGGCTTTGGATTAAGCCTCTTCTTCCTCCTAGTGACCAAAGGTGGCCCCACTTCCCTTAGGACCTTTTCTTCCTCTGGATCCACCCCTATTGCCCTCACCATCAGGGCTACTAGTGAAGGGGAAGAAGATAGACGGATGGGTCCGGCCATGAGCACCAGAGTTTCGAGTCGCGTGATTAATCTATCTTTCATTTGATGGGAGGCTGCCAGCGATTGTTGTAGTTGCTCCTTAATGGGGGTCACTTGGTTAGTGGGAGTCTGCATTATTCCTTTTCCCCTATCTTCTCTCTGTGAGGAAGTTCCAGCTCCCGGGGTTAACTTTGGTACCGACTGGGCAGCCCTGTGGACACTCCCAAGGCACACCTTCTTAAAGTAGGCATGGCTATGTTTGACTACATTGCGGGTGAAATCTTTAATGGTGGGCCCCTCCTGGGCATCCCAGTCCATTGGTGGGAGGGCCAACTTATCAATCCCCTTTGCTTTGTACTGGGGATCTATTGTGGATCCAGAGTCAGAGAAATCATCTAGAAATCTCCACAGCTTTAACCTTTCCATCATTCCCATGGTCATCTAGACGTAATGTCAGCTCTAGACTTCCATATCATCCTGGAAACCTTCCCAGAAGTCCTCCATGTGGTATTGGTGGGACTCTGATGCCCGGGGAAGTGCCGATGCAATTTTGTCGTGCGGATCAAAATGCTTCCGCGCCAAGTAGAATTCCGCCAAGTTATGGCTTTTAAGCTCATTGTCTACTTCCTTGGCAATGGCTGGAGTACATGAATAATTCCTACAAGTAATTGGCAATGGGATATTTGTCACCTTCTTCAGGCCAAAAAATGCATGCAACTCCAAGATTTTCCTGCAATACTCTAGGAGAATTATCTTGTCCCCATAATGTTTGGGCAACAAGTAGGGTTTCCCAGAGAAGCCGGTTACCCTCATGTATGTATGTTGTTGAAATTGTATATAATAATAGTTGTAACTCTGGATCAAATTCATCACCTCTGTAGATAAGCGGTATCCTGCATCCTGGGTGGGTGTGAGAAGGTTGTAGCAAAATGAAGGCATTGTTTACCCCACAAAAACTGGGGAAATTGGCTACCCACTGGATTTGTGAGAAATGATCCCAAGGGGCCTTCTGGCCAGGAGCTATCCTGAGTACGCCTTCTGTGAGTAACCCATTGGTGCGGGTCCGTTGTTGTGCCAGGTCCTAGAGAACATAGGAAATCATATAAAACTTCTTCTTTTGGACCATCTAAAGGAATTGGGAATCCACGTGGTTTGAAATTATGGCAGCCCAGTCAAAATACTCCCCGCCCGTGCTGATACCAAGCAAGAAGTAATACATCCACCTAGAGAATTCTCGGGCATGTGGTTGCCCGAAGACCCAGCATAATTCTATCATCCCCATCTGGATGCTTTCCCTGAATTCGGACCTAGGGATTTCTAGCTTCATCCTCTTGGGATCCCTCTTCACGGTCTTGACCTAATGATTATTCATATATATACGGGTCACTTCCTCCAACTTCTTAAACTATGCTAAGGCATCTGATATGGTAACTACAGCTGGCCTATCAAATTGAGGAATCCCCAATCCCATCTAAAAATTTGCGGCGTTGAGAGACACCATAGGGGTGGGATACAAGGTTGGCTCCAGAGCTGTGAGTATAACGGCCTGGACAGATGTATTGTAGTGCGTTGCAAGTGTAAGAATAACTTTCGGTGACTGCACCGAGCATGGAAAACAAGCTACCTTAAGAATCCCAAAATTCACAATTGTAATGGCCAATGGATCCCCGACCTGCCGCTGAATATACATCATTTTCACCAAGGCCTGCATCTTGGGCCATGTCCCAACGCTGGTGTCAATAATGAATTGAACTTTGGACTCAATCTTTGAGCCCGTGATAACGTTGTCCTTTATGTATTTCATGCTCAGGGGCAGTTTCTCCAAAGCTTTCTCTATTTTGGACCTAACAGCTGCTCTGGTAACCGTCGTAGAAGGAAGTTCTAGACTCCCATGTGGTGAAGATGCGGAAGCCTCAGACATGATGGAAGTATGTTTCTTTGAAAATCTACAAGGCAAGGCAACCGTCAGAACATATATAAGTATTATTTCAGGATCTGGAGATCTTACCACTGTGGTGCTTGCTTTCCCTGAAAAGTTAGCTTAGTTCAAAAATCTCGGAAAGTATATATATTTTGCAAACTTGGAAATTTAACCAATATCCAGGCCCGGGGGTCTCATCACACTTAGTAAAAGAAAGACGTGGGTTGGGTGAGGGAAAGAGACCCAGAGTCTAAAAAACTAACCATTGAAAAGTGCGCAAAAAGTGAACTGTCAGGCCCACGTGGACGTCACGTGGCTATGCAATAAATGGAAGTTATGGTGACAGCAGCGGAGCCAACTATTTGAACGCACGAAGAGTGAAAGCCTCTTGGACAAATTTAAATGCGTGCATGGGACATAAATGAAGGACAAGCTAGTTTATGAAGGAGAGATAAAACCACCTGGTTGAAACCGACTGAGAGTCGAGTTTCAACCAGGAGGTATTTTTCCTAGAGCAAGCTCACAAATTAGGAACAGGAAACAAACGTAGCATGGCGAGCTTGACAGACTACCAAACAACTATACACAGAATATACACCTAACCTAAGCAGAGCTGAAGCACATATACATGATAAGTAGAGGGATATACAATAATATATATTGAATATACATATGTACATAACGCAGAGCAGCTATTTACAAAACCAAGAAATGTACAAACATCTACAACTTTTACATTATCTTACACCTGCACAGAGGGCGGACAACCCTCTGGCAGATCTGACCCACCAACGGGTAGCGAATCAGAAAGAAATGCAACACCAAATAGAAATGCAAGACAACACAAAAACTAGACAAAAACTAAAAAGTAGGAAAACAGAGGGGAAAGAAGGCACCAACCTAAAAATGAAGAAGGGCAAGGAAAGGAGCTCATGTCGCGAACACTCTGCAATAACCCCTACCATCAAATGATCACCACTTACCACCACAAACCACCCACAATTGTTTAGAACAGCTTGGAATGGTTCACACTAGATTCTCGCTAAATCACTATAAAATCACTCTAAAATCACTCAAATTGCTTAAGTGTTTTAATTGTGGTAATTGTGAAAATGACAGGTAATTTCTATTTATACCCGAGGTAAAAGTAAGTTACCTTTCCTTCCACAAACTCTGGACAGACAGACCTCCGGACTCTGGCCCCGTGTATTCCACACAACCATACCTTCTTACAGAAAGGAGATAGCATGGCGAAGAATCCCAGAGTCTGAAATCTGGCTCCTGATAAAGGACAACCAACTCTGAGACTGGGTCCCGGAGACATAAAAGACAAAAAAAAAAAAAAAAAACCAACACCGCGGAAAAGAAAACCCGGACAAGGAAAACAAAGAAAACAAAGGAAAAAGACAAGGAAAGAGCCAAGAGCAGAAAGCAAAAAAAGGGGGGACCCAACATTTTGTACACAAAATGTAGGGATGGGGATGCAAGGCATAACAAATGGTGACTATCTGGGAGGAATGCCTTAGTGCATTCGAAAACTACAAAATCTCTGGTTAGCAAAATTGTAACAAATCGTTACTCGAAGTATCTTACATGCAAATAGTAACATGTCTAAGAAAATTGGGCCATACGCGATTTAGTCCATGATCTTCTCATCAGTGGTGAAGTGTGTGCTTTGGAAGGAAATCAAGCCAATGACCTCTGGGAGAAGTAGATAAGAGGCACTAAGTATATCAAACCTCAAAGTCATCAGATTTTCTCATTTCTCCTGAAGACCAAAATTTTGTCCCATTTCTTTTTCTTGTTACTTGGTATATTTCTAGGTGGGAGGGCAGTACTTCTTTCACCGTCAAGCTTAAGCTTAGATAAATTTAACGGTGGTAATTCTTTCACCCTTCTACCCACCTTAATGTTCTCAATGGGGGAGAAAAATCCAGAACCAGAAATTAAAAAAAAAAATTTAAGTTCAGACTTGGGTCAACCAACTAGTGCAACCGATCTACCCTCGATGTGTCTGATTACTTGTCCCTCATTTTTATTTCACTGATTGTTAGACTTCCAAAAATAAACCCAATGAAGATTACTCATAATGTACTACCAAACTTGTAAAATAACTCTGGAGACCGGACCGATTCCACCATACTAACAATAGATCCTTAAGTTCACCATGTTAAAGACAACATCTCGGAGACCAGACGTTATGCAAAGCATTCCAACCCTTACAAAAGGGAGAGCAAGATGCCAGAACTCAAAAAACAAAGACAACAAAATAAAAGGGTGGTCCTGGAGGATGGCCAACAATACTATTTACAAGGCAAGGTACCTCCCAACAAGGCACCGAGAAAGAAATATTTACAAACAAGGCACTTTACATAAAATACAAATTTGGGCAAACCGACCTTATTCGAAATAATGTTTGAGAAACTGTCCATTGACGGGAAATGGGACAGACTCTCCAATAATGGTATTGAGGTAGTAGGTATTTTCCCCACAGATCTTTGAAATTAGGTATGGTCCGAGCCAAAGCCATTGGAACTTGGTGTGCTTTCCTTTATTTTCCCGGGCCTTGTCCCACAGCAGGACCAAGTCCAAAATCTGAAAGGCCTTGTATTGGGCTCTTTAGTCAAACCATCATTTTACCACTGCTTGGTGACACGTGAAATGTTCAAGGGCTGCATCTTGTTGTTCCTCCATCCACACTAGATTTAGGAGCCGAACCTCCATGATATTATCCTAGTTGTTGAACTCCTGCATAAACTTCAAAACTAGGATCTGTAAGTTGATTGGGAACACTGGGTTCTATCCATAAACTAGATGGAATGGGGACGTTCCCAAGGTGGCCTTAATTTGAATGTGATCCACCCAGAGGGTGAACCTCAGCTTTTGATACCAATCTTGGGGATTCTGTTCTAGCAGGTTTTTTATCACTTCAAGTAAAGTTTTGTTCGTTGACTCAGAAACACCATTCCCCTGAGGGTAATAGTTATTGGAAAACTTCAGAGTGATCTTCCGATTGTAGGTCCATTCAAGAAATTGCGCTGAAGAAAATGCTGGACCATTGTCACATACTAGTGCAAAGGGAATTCTGAATCTTGTGACGATGTTTTCTTCTAGGAATTTAATAACTACATCTGTCATGTTGTTTTTGCAAGGTATAGCTTCAGACCACCGAGTGTAATAATTGGTTGCAGTCAGGATGTATCAGTGGTTGGCAGATGAGTTGGGGTTGATTTCCCCAATGAAGTCAAATTCCCATTGGGTGAAGGGCCTAGCCTCGAAGACTGGTTGTAAAGGCATAGCCAGGTTACACTCATGGTGTGTCGCGGTTTGACAAGTGTGGCATCTCCGAACGTGAGTATAAACATCTTTAAATATACAGGGCCAATAGTATCTGGCCTGGAGGATTTGATAGGTGGTGGCATCGGCTGAGCCATGCCTGGTTCCAAACTGCCCATGGAATTCATTAATCATTTTTGCAGCTTGGTCCCTGTCAATACACCGAAGGTACACTCCCTCATAGTTTTTGTGGTAAAGCGTGGAGTTTTTAATCATGAAGTGAGCACTTTTCATCTGTAGGGTGCGGTGTTTATTGGGAGGTAACCCCTCCAGGCATTTTTTGTTTAATAGTAAGTACACCAGATCTATGTACCATGGGTCTTGAGTGATAGACTCCACTGTGTAAGTCTGACATTCTATGTGGGGAGTCTCTTCTATCGTCGCTCGATTTAGTCCTTGGCCTCGGACTATCTTCATGGGTTGCATTTCTAAGTCGTATTCCTTGAGGATGGCCATCCATTTCCCCCCTCTTTCACCCAATTCACTCTGCATCAGCGGAGATTTCACAGCCCGGTCTAGGATAATAGCATGCACTTTGCTCCGAAGAATATAATGCTAGAATTTCTTCATGGCGCGAACAAGAGCAAAGGCCTGCTTTTCCAATGATGAGTACCAAACTTTGGCATTCTTAAAGGGGGAGCTCATGAAAACTATGGGTCATTCTTCCCCTTCAACCTTTTGAGTTAATACTACTGCGGAAAAATGCGGCAAAGCAAAGGAGTAAATGTAGAACGGGAGGGAGTAGTCTGGGCTAGCCAGGACAGGTGCCTCCGTTATCATTTGTTTGATCTGGGTGAATGCATGCTTTTCTTTAGGACTCCACTCAATCTTAGTATCATTTTTCATCATTTTGTTGAGTGGTTTGACTATCTTAGTGAATCTAGTGATGAACCACCGGACAAAGTTGATCTTTCTGAAGAAGGATCGCATCTCTTTCTTGCTGCCGTGCATTTGTAGGTTTAGCATCGCTTCAACTCTCTCAGCATCAATGGATATACCCTTCTCAGAGAAAATATGCCTGAGCAACTTCCCTTCGATGACCCTGAATATGCACTTCTTGGGGTTGAGGGCTATTCCATACCGGTGACACCTCTCGCAGATCTGGGCGAGGTAGGTGGAATGGTCATGCCTATCCTAAGAAAAGATGGTCAAATCATCCATGTAGATGATTATACACTGATTCATAAGGCCCTCAAACACAATGTCCATAGCCTTTTGAAATGTGGCCCCTATATTAATTAAGCCAAAGGGAATCCTCCTGTATGCAAACGATCCCCACTTGGTGGTGAACGTCATTTTCTCTCTATCTTCGTACTTAACCATGACTTGGTTATATCCAGAGTACCCATCCAAGAACGATGTCATTTGGGATCCATTCACTATTTGCAACACCTCATCCAACGAGGGGAGAGGGTGATTATCTTTCTTGGAGGCCCTATTCAAGTTTCAAAAATCCACACAAAAGCAAATTTCATCACTCTTCTTTCTCACAGGGACCAAATTGGCAACCTACATAGTGTGCCGGATTGGAAAGATTATCTGGGATGACAGCAATTTCTCCACCTCTTGACAAATCAAAGGCTCGATCAGTGGGTTGACTTCTCATTGCTTTTGTCAAAAAGGCTTAGCATCAGGTTTCAAGGGGATGGTATGAGTCATAATGGATGTGTCATATGTTTTCAAATCCTCATATCCCCATGCAATTACGTCTATGTATTCTCAGAGAACTGCGAGAATCTTCTCCTTCTCCTCAAGGGAGCAGGAGGTGCCAATGTGTATCATCTTTTCTTCACCAGGCTTTTCGATGTTTACTTTCTTGAATTTTCCTCCCTCAGAGGAGGATGACATCTTTTCCCAGCCCCGAGGGTCCAAGTCAAAGATATGTTCAAGCACGACCATCCCCTTAGGGATGGTGTTAGTGGGTAGGTCCATGATCCCATCATCTTCATCACCTTGTCCAGTATCATCATGGTCTCGTTCCTCCACTATCTGGTCCTCGAAGACACTAACATTGGACATGAAGGCCAAGATATGCTGATCATCCTCAAAAACTTGAAAGTGGGTGACATTATCTAGAATGGACAGGGTGGGGATCATCTCAACCGAAAATCTCAAGAGTCATGAGCCGGCCATGGGCTTAAGTGTGTTGGCAGAAATAGAAAGGGCATCTGGGACATAATTCTATTGTCGGGGAATAAGATCAATGCCAAAGGTATCAAAATCTTCAATAAGGCTCCAAGCCCAATTGCGGTATGCAGCCATTCTCTTTTCATGACATGTATATTGACTCCAGACCTATTTTAAAACCAACTCCAAATCACTCAAAGCCCAAAGGCGGGTGATCCCTTTCCTTAATGCAAATAAGAGTCCAAGGACCAAAGCCTCGTACTCCATAACATTGTTCGTGCAGTTGAACTGCAGCCTGTAGGATGCAAGAAAGGATTTCCCTTGTGGGTTGATTAATTCTACTCCAGCCCCACAGCCTTGTTTGGATCGGGACCCGTCAAACTTAAGGGTCCACAGGTCATCTCTTGTAGTCTGGACCTAGGGAGAGGGAGTAGCCTTTAGATTTCTTTTGGGAGTCTTGGGAGGAGCTTCCTCCTACACTGTTGGCACATAGGTGAGCTTTACCTCCGAAGGGGTTTGGAATTGAGGTTCCCAGGGAAATTGCACCAAAAAAGTGCTTCTAGTAGGAATAATGGGTTCCGAGGAATCAATTGTGCATTCTCTATTCTGGAAGGCGTTGATGTGTCGGGTAGCGACGGAAAGGCAAAGTTCACACTCTAGCTCTAAATGTTTCTGATAGTGTACTCAGAACCAAGTACCAGACAAGAGTGTAGCGAGGGTCGCTATGGCACCCTGAGAGTCGACCTCAACCCTCAACTTTTCTTCTAGGTCTTGGGTTCTCTGCAGAACTATGGGATCCTCCCTGGGGGTGAATCGAATGTTAAGATTTGAAAGGGTTGGTACACCCCAGGGGAAGTCTCAAAGAAGAAGACCTCACTAACCCTTCTGACTTCGGTAAGGGCATGCTTCATCCAGGGTTCACTTTCAACCCAAATCTTGTTTGATTCTCTTTCCCAGGGGAGCCATAAGTGGGACAAGTCAGTTGAAAAGTATCCGTTCAAAGACTTAGACCAATTCTGACTTAATAACATCCCATAAGTCTCTGGGATGTCCACCACTTGGATATCGATAATGCTGGCTATCCTGGGGTCCTGGATGAGTTGTATCTGGACATTCTTCAATTCTCCCACCATTTTCATAGCAGTTTTATCCAGTTGAATCACTGTGCCATTAGATGGGGTGGGACGGACTCCAAGCTTCTGGCATATGGATAGGGGCATGATGTTTCCCGAAGCTCTGGAATATACTAGGCAATTGTATATGTTTTTACCTTGGATATTTAGGCCTAGTAGGAAGGGAGGATCTTCATTATTTCCACAGAACACAACCGCGTTGGTGTCCTCAAAAGAGACAGTCTTGGGCGGGTGGGTGACAACTTCTAGGTTTCCCAAGAGCTTCAGAAGAGACTTCTTCTACTCAGGATACTTTAGCAAAACCTCCATCAAGGTCATGGAGGTGGTGATTTGTTCTAACACCTTTGTGATGTAGAACCTTCCTCCCGAAAATTGGTGGCTGCCCTCGGTTGGGTCTTTCACTTGGTTAGAGCTAGAACCTTTTAGAGGGACTGGTCAATCAGTTGTATTATCCTGGGGAGGAGTGTCTTTGGCAAGAGGTGTTGTCATGTAAACTGGTCCTTTACCAGCCTGGCTCCGAGTGTTAAAAGGAGCCTGTAGGTTGGTGAAGGCATTGGCCTCAAAGGCCGGAATTGATTCATCAAAGAATCCCTGTAATTTGGATTTTTTATCTTCTCCGGAGGATCTGAAGAAGATGGTCTCACAGGTGAATGCACTGTGAGTTGACTCCTGCACAGGAGGCTCTAGGGAGCAGCATCATGCGATTGTTGTCTGTCTAGCTGGGAGATCATGATGACTTTCTCCAGTGTGGCACAGTTTACCTCGTTGTGGGAGTCTGTATCATGCAATCTACACCAATTAGTCATGGGCTGGAAGTCTGTGACTAGGGTGAAATGTGATGGTCTAGCACCATTTTGGTTGGCATTTTGGTTCGGAGGCAGACCTTCGATGTTCGCGTTGTTGTTCCATTGTTGTTGGTTGGGTTGAGGCCCGTTGTTGAAGTTTCTTCCTCTGGCATTATTGTTTTGTTGGCCGAAGAAAACATTCCCTCTTTGGGAATTGGAATTATGGGTTGCGTAAGACCCCGCCTTTAGCTGACCCATGTCCACAGTCAGGGTTGACAACATTCTTTGGAGGGATTTAACCTCGGCAGTCAGCTGAGTGTTTGTATCACAGTATGACGGTTGATGTTGTTGGCTCCCTGGGAAGGTAGTAGTATTCACCAGAGTCAAGGGTGGAAATCCTCCAGTCATAGAAGACTGAAAGAACGGCACTCTGGGTGATTGTGTCTGAGGTTGTTGTGTCTGTTGCAGCTGGTTCCAAGGGAATGCTTCTAGACCTAGTATTGACTAAGTCTGTGATGGGTAAACATACCGGGCCTATTGGTCTACTAGTGGGGGCGGGGAAATCATTTCCATCACGGGGGCACCTATTGCCAGATTGGGGTTATATCCCCCGATGTACGCAGTTCCACCGGGGATCATGTTGAAGGGCGTGCTCTGCCCAATCCTGCCCAGGGATTTGTTGAGACCATAGGATAGTTCTAAGGTTAGGTTGTAAACCTTTGCCAAAGTGTCCCAGTCGCCCACGGTGGTTGTTCTCCAGAGGAGAGTGGAAACGAAGGGGTCCATCACATTGAGATAGGTCTGTATGGTTACTTCTGGGGATGGAATGAAAGGGCTCGTACACCGCTTCAATGCGCATTGGAACTGATGATTAAATGTTGCAAGGGGTTCATTGGGTTCCTTTCAGATGGAAATGAACTGGCTATGAGACCAATTTGGGTCCACATGTACGCGAAAGGCAGCCAAGAAGGCGTCCTCCATGTCCTGCCAACTATTGATGGAGTTAGCGGGAAGGTTTAGGTACCAGTTCAGCTCACTCTGTCCTAGGGACAAGGGAAACATCTGGGTCACAACATCTTCATGTTGGATCTAGTGTTAGTTCATGGCATCTTTGTATGCCTGTAAGTTTTCTTCTGTAGTTTGTGAGCCCAAGTGCTCATATTGCGAGCAAATCTTCTCTGGGTGCGAGGGTAAGTCATTGACTGTGCCTGGAAAAGTTTCCATAGGCGACCCAGTGTTACCGAAGTATGCAGCCATTGATGGAACTAAATTTTGAGTAGTTTGAGTGTTGGTTCCTGGGATTGTCTGAGAAGTTTGGATATTCTGAGGTATGCTTGACCCCCAGACAATAGTGGCTGGCATGGTCTTCAGGGTCTGTTTCTTTCGAGCAGGAGGCTCGAGTTTGAAAAACCTTATGGGGTTTGGGGCTAACCTAAGCATTCTCTCAAATTTCATTGGGGAGAAAGACCCAATCCCACTGCAGGCTTGAATCCTAAAACTATGGCTTGGGGAACCCTCGGGAGGTGTAAAATCAGAATCTCGAGAGGGAGACAAGTTCATGTCCTCCTTCTAGCACCAATTTTTGTTGATGGGACTTTGGTGACCGGGTCGGCCAATAGATGTAAGTTGTCACCAGGTACTGGGGTACCGGCCAACTTTTCCTGCAAAGGTTATCCAGGGAAATGAGATTCCCCAGGCCTCCAAGAACCTAAGGGTCGAGTCTTGACGGTGTGGGGCTCAGTTAGGAAATGTGACTATTTTCGAGGTGGATAGCTAGTTTCTTCAACTCGTTCTCTCTGGGGATTCAGATAGGTGAGGTTTTCCCAAGCATTTTACACTTAGCAAATAAACTAAAAAATATCTTGTAGGGTTAGAAGTATTTCATCTACCTATAGTTATGTTTAAACATTTAATACATCAATAATGCTCTGATATACTACACTAAATACCAAATAAATACACAACCATCAGTTCATATTTTATCGGTAGCAAGGGAAAGGAGGTCGTTAATCTACTTAAAGTATCAGAGCAGAAGACATGAAGAACATTAAACATAAAATACCATTAACTTAGAAGACAAAGTGCCAACAATGTCATTGCAAGAACTCTCTCTTCTTTATTAAAATTCCTTCTAGCAAGCACTAGTGTGTGGTAGAATGGTGGCTCTAAGGGAGCATCTAACTACTAAAAGCTTAAAGACCAAGGAGCATTCAGCTCTGCAACTGAAATGAAAATACTGCTTCTCTATTATTATGGACTGCAAAATCATCAATTTTGCCGACCCTTGGAATATGGTCAGACTTGCTATTTATACACATTTCCCTTCTAACCCTAACCCTAACCCTATTTTACATATTGACATAAAATATAATATCTGGTGGCCAGTACTACCTGCACCACTTTACAAAAGACCTCGAGACGAAGGTCTGACATGTCAAAAGAATAAGACAAGAAGATGGAGTGGAAGAATCAACCTCGAGAAGAGAGCCAAGAAAGAGAAGGAAGAAATTTGATCCCCTGGGGATCGAGGCTACATGCCTCATAAATGGGAAATGCGGTGCCCTGTCTCTAATGCGCCAGGTGTACATCTGAAGCGGCGCCTTGAGAAGATCATTTGTCAGAAAGCCTCTTACTGATCTAACACACCCTAATGTAGTCATATGTCCTCTGACAACCTTCGTCAACCTTTATTAACTACTTTGAAAGTGACCGGTCGGCCTTGGGGACCGGGACACGGGTCACTGAAAGAATACAAAATATAGGATCCAGGACTCCGACATCTAGGAACGTACATTCCAAAAAGAATAAAGAATATAAAAAGACTTAGGTTTTCTCTGGTCCTTAGAGAATCTTTATTGTTGCTTATTGTCATTAAAGGTCTGGAGGAGATGAGAGATTCCATCTTTATCAACCTCTTTAAGGCCAGCCCACCGGTACTTAGCCACCTCAATCTGTTCCCCTAGGTCCGAAACATTTCCCTTAAACTCATCGGCCATTTTTGTCGCATCATGGCCACTGAGTACCATACGAGTGATTCTCATCATTTGGGTGCCATCTATTCCATCCGGGGATTGATACCTTGATTCCATCAACTCATCAAACTTCCCCAAGACGTACTCCTCTGGTGTGCAAGTGTCAGTGCTAAATGGGTCAGCTCTGGAGACCTTCGTAACAAAAGACTCATATAAATTAAAAGAATATTGTACTATATTGATTTTCTCCCATAGAGTCCCCACCAGTTTCTTGATTACCCCTAATGTGAGGTCAAGTCTGGAGTGTTGGGTTCTCAAAAAATTGAACAACTCCTACCCCAAAATTCTGGACTCAGAAACCACTTCCTCCCCAAGGCCGAGGATTTCTTCAAATTCTACTTTCCATGCTTCATAATTTTTGATGTCACCCTCCCATATGTTGATAGTGGTTTCAGCTTGATGCAAGACGTGTCAGGCCACATATAGATCTGGGAGGGTGGATACCAGGAAATGCTGGACATTTCCCACTTGTAGGGCAACCCATTCATCGACCGCCTGGGCTTTCTTCTTCATCGCCCGCAATGAATCTATGTCACTCTACGGTAGTGGTGCATCAGATGTAGAGGCCTCCGGAGGAATAACATTGATAGGCCAGGCCAACTCAGTTAGCAACCCCATGAGGTTTGCAGTTTTCTCCTTTTCAGCCTTGAGCCTTTGGGCCTCTTTTTCATAATGGGCCTCTACTGCGTTAGCCGCTTCTTTTAATAGGTCTACCTCACCCTGTTTTCCCCTCTTTCCCAGTGATATCTCTGTGATATTATAATCCTTATCCTCGGTGGTTTCTTTGTCAGTGTCTGGGGGAGGTGTTTCTACCACTGCAACTGTCTCTCTGCCCAGCCTGGTTCAAAGAGTATGAACCGTCCGAGCTTTCTTGGCCTTTGGTAGGTCCTGGGCCTAAGGCATCATCTCGGCCAGGGAGAGATGAGCTCTGAGAGTCGGTGGGGCCTCTTTTTCTTGGTTTCTATTAACCACTATAGCGGCAGGGGTGGCTTATTAGCCAAAGTTTGTTCCTTTGGATCTTCCCTGATATCTTGCTGCTGTTCCTCTTCAGTGGTATGGGTCTCGCCCGGCTCCTACCTTGTATCTTTTGATTCATTGGCAACATTTTCCCCAGTGACATTTGTTTCTTCTGCCCTGTCATCTATATCTTTGGCTATGTCTAGGTCCTCATCGGCCGCCCTGGGGGTTTCTTCCTCTTCATGTTGTCATTCCTCATCAACCTCTTTTGTTGGGATTTCCTCTTCCATTGGCACTTCTTTAGGTAATGGGGGAGGTATCGGCCGAGATTCAGTGTTTGAGCTGCAGTGACCACCTCCCCAAATGTCACCTCCGGGAGTGGTGTTTGGAACATGGTAGCTAAGGTTACGGTTGCCCCCAAAGGTTTGGTTCCCCCAGTTGATGCCATTTGTTCACTTTGCTTTTGTGGGTCCACTCCCATATCCTGTATCTCTGGGACTTCAGAGGCAATTTCTTGTTCTGCCTCTTCCTCTTCTTCTGCCTGCTCCTGTTGTTCCTAGGCAAGTTCTTGTTCTAGAGCTTCCTCATGCTCTGGGGCTTCAGCCTCTGTCTGCTTAATGTCCCCCTATAAATTTTTGAACTTGTTGGTTGTGAAAACATCATAAAATTCATCTTGCGGGGGAGCATTGGTCGGGACATTAGTAGGTTCTGGTTCCCTCTCCGACTACAGGGAGTCAGAAGAAAGGATTTCAACTTGTGGGATCAGAGGCATCCCCAGCTCTGGCTCCTTTTTAGGCTTCAGATTAAGCCTCTTATTCCTCCTGGTGACCAAAGGTGGCCCCGCTTCCCTTAGGACTTGTTCTTCCTCTGGATCCACCCCTGTTTCCCTCACCATCAGGGCTGCTAGTGAAGGGGAAGAAGGCGGACAGATGGGTCTGGCCATGAGCACTGGAGTTGCCAGCCGCGTGATCAATCTATCTTTCATTTGATGGGAGGATGGAAGTGATTATTACAGTTGTTCCTTAATGGGGGTCTCCTGCTCAGTGTTAGTCTGCATTATTCCTTTTCCCCTATCTTCTCTCTGTGAGGAAGTTCTGGTTCCCGGGGTTAACTTTGGTATCGGCTGGGCAACCCTGTGGACACTCCCAAGGCACACCTTCTTAAAGTAGGTGTGGCTGCGTTCGACCACATTGCAGGTAAACTCTTCAATGGTGGGCCCCTATTGGGTATCCCAGTCCACTGGTGGGAGGGCCAACTTATCAATCCCTTTTGCTTTGTACTGGGGATCTATTATGGATCTAGAGTCTGAGAAATCATCTAGAAATCTCTAGAGCTTTAACCTTTCCATCATTCCCATGGTCATCCAGACATAATGCCAGCTCCAGACTCCCATGTCATCCTGGAAACCTTCTGAGAAGTCCTCCGTGTGGTATTGGTGGGGCTCTAATGCCTGGGGAAGTGCCGATGCAATTTTGTCGTGCGGATCAAAATGCTTCCGCACCAAGTAGAATTCTACCAAGTTATGGCTTTTAAGCTCATTGTCTGCTTCCTTGGCAGCGGCTAGACTACATGAACAATTCCCACAAGTAATTGGGAATGGGATGTTTGTCACCTTCTTCAGGCCAAAAAATGTGTGCAACTCCAGGATTTGCCTGCAATACTCCAAGAGAATTATCTTGTCCCCATTATGTTTGGGCAACAAGTAGGGTTTCCCAAAGAATCCGATTACCCTTATCTATGTATGCTATTGAAATTGTATATAATAATGGTTGTAACTCCAGATCAAATTCATCGCCTCTATAGATAGGTGGTATCCTACATCCTGAGTGGGTGTGAGCAAGTTGTAGTAAACAAAGGCGTCGTTTACCTGGAAAAAACTGGGGAAACTAGTCTCCCACTAGATTTGTGGGAAATGATCCCAAGGGGCCTTTTGGCTGGGAGCTATCCTGAGTACGCCTTCTGTGAGTAACCCATTGGTGTGGGGTCATTGTTATGCCAGGGCCCAGAGAACATAGGAAGTCATATAAAACTTCTTCTTTTGGAACATCTGAAGGAATTGGGAATCTACGTGGTTTGAAATTATGGCGGCCCAGTCAAAATACTCCCCACCCGTGTTGATACCAGCAAGAAGTTATACATCCACCCGAAGAATTATCGGGCATGTGGTTGTTAGAAACACTGAGAGGGGGGGGGCGAATCAGTGTTTATCTATTAATTATATTTCAGCCAATTAAACATATATCAAATGTGCATCCAAAGAAACATAACACAAGAACACATAACACATGATATGATTACGGAGAACCTTGATCAGAGGAAAACTCCGGTGGGGATTAGTACCCACAAATATTGTACTAGGTATAATGAACCTGTTAAAGTTCCTTTGCCCTGTTAGAAGTAGTCTTTACAATTTGAGTACAATGACCTAGTTAAAGGTCTGACCCTGTTAGGAGTCCTTTACAAAACCTTGTTAAAGGTATATGGCTCATTTCCTAGGCTCACTACCCAATAATATGAAGGCTACAACCCTCTGAATGTTGATATGCACTATATCAAAAATGAACTACTGTAATGACACTACTGTCTGATCAGTTCCTTGTATGCGCAAATTCTCTTACTCCTTTGAAGAGATATATCATCTACTGAATTCATTATACTGCTCATCTGTATCTTCCTCATGCATATTAATTGACTCTTGTAACATAACATTACATTACATACTTATATGTTTATAATTGAATAGGTGTGACCCAAAACATAACACTAGTCAGCCTTTAAACCATAATACACAATGCTTCCGAACAAGTCAGCTCAAGCACATTTACTATAACATTAATTAAATTATTACAAACTTATAACTAAAGGCGCTTAGCCATTACATTACAAAATCATTCACGCTAATCAAAACTGTAGTCGGCTTCCAAGCTTTGTTTCCTGGACTGCAGGTCTACTAATCTGCTGTAACTTTTCTGTACTGATGTTTCATACTCTGCGCATCTAGATATAGCATGTATATACACCATAAAATATATATCTTAGCACACATGCTCTAGTGTGATCTCTAACACGTGCGCTGACGTACTGATCTTTGTATGTGTCAGTCTGCCCTATTTTCACACTTAGTCATTTTGTCTTTCATGACAGAACTTAAGTATGACTTTGTTGCCATGATTGACAACACAAAATAAGTCATGCCTCCTCAGGAAGTCAACTTGCCAACAATCTCCCCCTTTGTCATTTATGTCAACAAAGGAATGTGGCTAAGTTACTCAAAATGACTTCATACAAAAATGATTGTATATCATAATACTTTATGATATATACATATATACTTCTTTGCATATACACATTCTATACTACTCCCCCTTTGA
>MU224543.1:219366-251682 GCA_018584345.1 Thuja plicata | reverse complement strand
TAAAGGTCTGACCCTATTAGGAGTCTTTTACAAAACCCTGTTAAAGGTATATGGCTCACTACCTAGGCTCACTGCCCAATAAGATGAAGGCTACAACCCTTTGAATGTTGATATGCACTATATCAAAAATGAACTGCTGTAATGACACTGTTGTCTGATCAGTTCCTTGTATGCGCGAATGCTCTTACTCCTTTAAAGAGCTATATCATCTACTAACTTCATTATACTGCTCATCTGTATCTTCCTCATGCATAATAATTGACTCTTGTAACATTACATTACATTACATACTTATATGTTTATAATTGAATAGGCGCAACCCAAAACATAACACTAGTCGGCCTTTAAACCAAAATACACAACGCTTCCAAACAAGTCAGCTCAAGTGCATTTACTATAACATTAATTACATTATTACAAACTTAGAACTAAAGGAACTTAGCCATTATATTACAAAATCATTCACGTTGATCAAAACTATAGTCAGCTTCCAAGCTCTATTTCCTGGACTGCAGGTCTACTAATCTGCCTGTAACTTTTCTGTACTGATGTTCCATACTCTGTGTGTCTAGATCTTGCATGTATATACACCATAAAGTATATATCTAAGCATGCATGCTCTGGTGTGATCTCTAACATGTGCACTAATGTACTGATCTCTGTATGTGTCTGTCTACCCTATTTTCACACTTAGTCATTTTGTCTTTCATGACAAAACTTAAGTATGACTTTGTTGCCATGATTGACAACACAAAATAAGTCATGCTTCCTCAGGAAGTCAACTTGCCAATAGTGGTTTCCCGAAGACCCAGCATAATGCTATCATCCCCATCTAGATGCTTTCCTTGAATTCAAACCTAGGGATTTCTAGCTTCATCCTCTTAGGATCCCTCTTCAGGGTATTAAGCCAATGATTATTCATATATATGGGCCGCTTCCTCCAATTGCTTAAACTATGCTAAGGTATCTAATCTGGTAACTACAGCTGGCCTGTCAAATTGAGGAATCCCCAATCCCATCTGAAAAGTTGCAGCGTCGAGAGACACCATAGGGGTGGGATACCCGATTGGCTCTGGGGCTGCGAGCATAACAGCCCAGACGGATGTATTGTAGTGCGCTGCAAGTGTAAGAATAAGTTCTGGTGACTGCATCGAGCATGAGAAATAAGTTGCATTAAGAATCATGGAATTCCCAATTTTAATGGCCAATGGATCCCCGGCCTGTCGCTGAATGTACATCATTTTCACCAAGGCCTGCATCTCGGGCCATGTCCCGATGCTGGTTTTGGTAATGAATTGAACTTTGGACTCAATATTTGAGCCCATGATAACACTGTCCTTTATGTATTTCATGCTTAGGGGCAGTTTCTCAGAGCTTTCTCTATTTTGGACCTAACAGCTACTCTGGTAACCGCCGTAGAAGGAAGTTCGGGACTCCCGGGTGGTGAAGATGCGAAAGGCTCAGACATGATGGAAGTATGTTGCTTTGAAAATCTGCCAGGAAAGGTGACTGTCTGAACGTATATAAATATTATTCCAGGATTCGGATATCTTACCACCGTGGCGCTTGCTTTCCTTGAAAAGTTAGCTTAGTTCAAAAATCCCAGAAAGTATATATATATTTTGCAAACTTGGAAATTTAACCAATATCCAGGCCCGGGGGTCTCATCACACTTAGTAAAAGCAAGACATGGGTTGGGTGAGGGAAAGAGACTCAGAGTCTAGAAAACTAACCATTGAAAAGTGCGTGAAAAGTGAACTGTCAGGCCCACGTGGATGTCACGTGGCTATGCAATAAATGGAAGTTATGGTGACGGTGGTGGAGCCAATTGTCGGAATGCATGAAGAGTGAAAGCCACTTAAAAAAATTTAAATGCACACATGGGACATAAATGAAGGACAGGCTGGTTTACAGAGGAGAGAGAAAACCACCTAGTTGAAATCGGTCGAGAGCCGAGTTTCAACCAGGCGGTATTCTGCCTAGAGCGAGCTCACAAATTAGGAACAGAAAAAAAACGTAGCATGGCGAGCTCGACAGACTACCAAACAACTATACATAGAATATACACCTAACCTAAGAAGAGTTGAAGGATATATACATGACAAGCGGAGGGATATACAACAATATATACCAAATATACATATGTACAGAACACAGAGCAGCTATTTACAAAACCAGGAAATGTACAAACATCTACAGCTTTTACATTATCCTACATCTACACAGAGGGTGAACAACCCTCTAGCAGAGCCGACCCACCAACGGGCGGCGAACCAGAAAGAAATGCAACACAAAACAGAAATGCAAGACAACACAAAAACCAGACAAAAACCAAAAAGCAGGAAAACAAAGGGGAAATAAGGCACCAACCTGAAAATGAAGAAGGGCAAGGAAAGGAGATCATGTTGCGAATGCTTTGCAATAGCCCATACCATCAAATGATCGCCACTTACCACCACAAACCACCCACAATTGTTCAAAACAGCTCAGAATGGTTCGCACTAGATTCTCGCTAAATCGTTGTAAAATCGCTCTGAAATCACTCAAATTGCTTAAGTGTTTTAATCACGGTAATTGTGAAAATGACATGTAAATTCTATTTATACCCAAGGTAAAAGCAAGTTACATTTCCTTCCACAAACTCCAAACAGACAAACCTCCAGACTCCAGGCCCAGGGATTCCACGTAACCATACCTTCTTACGGAAAGGAGACATCATGGTGAAGAATCCCAGAGTCCAAAATATGGCTCCTGACAAAGGATGACCAACTCCGAGACCAAGTCCCAGAGACATGAGAGACAAAAAATAAAATAAAACCAACACCGTGGGAAAGAAAACCCGAAGAAGGAAAAGAAAGAAAATAAAGGAAAAAGACAAGGCAAGAGCCAAGAGCAGAAAGCAAAAAAAGGGGGACCCAACATTTTGCACACAAAATGTAGGGACGGGGATGCAGGGCATAACAGATCCCTGTAAAATTTCTTACCCACAATGGGGATGCCAGTAACAGTGGAGATGACCTCCTCAGTGACCGTAAATTTTCTCCCATCAATCACCACACTGCCCTCATCCCATCTTTTCACAAACATTTTGGTCACCGACGGCTTCCAACCATGAATCCTTTTGATGAAAGTAGAGATACCACCTTATTGTAGATAATTCTAGACCTTATTCCATCTCCTCCATTTCTCACTATCATTAGAGGGCTCCCTTCTGTGTCTTTCACCACCCATTGCAATATTACAGCTCAGAGTCACGTTATGGTGACTCGGCTTATAGCTTAACAGACAGTTTCTTGCTGAAGTGTTTTTTGTATTTTTAGTTGTAATGTGTATTTTATTCGTGGGTGTTGTAGATTTTATTTACTTTTATGTTTTTTTTTTGTTTATTTATTTATTTTTGGTTAATATTCTTTTACACACACATTATTAGCGTTGTGCCTCTTTGAGTATTTGTGTTTTTTTTTATTATTATTTTTTTTATTGCATTTATTTTTGGGGTTTCCTTGCTTGCATGTTTTTACTTCTTTATTAATTTAATTATTTAGTTTTTCTTTATGTGTGTTTATTTTGGCTTGTGCCTTATGCTCTTTCCCCCACCTCCTTGTTTTTTTCATTATTCATTTTTTCTTTTTCTTTTTATTTTCTCTTGTTTCCTTTTCTTCTCTTCTTCGTTTTGCATGTTGTCTTTTTCTCCCCATCTCTTCTTATTTCTCTTGTGTGAGGTTTAGTCTACATATTTTACTATTCAAATCATACACTCTCTCATCCTAATGATGGATCACAGAGTGTGATCTGAAACATTGATGCTAAAAAACATACATAATCAAATCGAGAAACAAATATTTGCATTAGAAAATGGATTGTCGAAATCTGATAGAGTTATGATTGCAGATTTGGTTCACGTTTCCAATTAGGCTTAAACTGTAACCAGTGAGGTTTTTCTAGTGAGGCTTAATATAGTTTATTTTCATAGTGGGTTTTTACCCTTCAAGGGGTTTCCACTCAAACATTGGTGTTATGTGATGTGAATATATGATTCAAATATTATATCGGTTGATATATGCCCTTATGCTATTATTCTTTTGTTCATAGTCTAATATATGTTTTGTGTCACTGGTTTTAAGCACTTATCTATTAATTAAATTGAGTTTTATATACCATTGATTCATCCCCCCCTCCATTATAGACCATAATGGTTTGATTTTTTTATAGACCACTTATGTGTTAACCATTGAGTTTTAGTGGTTTGGGGTATTCCAATAGATATGTATTAAGACTTTTAATCTCAACTTTTATTATTTGAGGAGAGTATCTTGAGTTATTTTACTCACCCTTTTGTGGATATATTGAATATAGATGATTACGAGTCTTTGTGAAAAGGAATTCTTAGACACATGAGGTGGCTTAATATTTTACGTTGTATTTATGGAGTCATACTTGAACTAAATATAACTAGGAGGGAGTCAACATGCAAAAATAATATTAACTATGTTAGAAGATTAATTTATTCCAATATTGATTATGAGATTGTGTGTGTTATTTATTCTTACCATCCTAAAATATCATTGACTACCTTTAACAAATGTTTTTTTATCATAAAAGTAACAAACCAAGGGTTTTGACCACCTTTAACACATGTTATTAATCAATACCAATGTTAGATAATACAAAATCGCCAACCTATTTCGTTCTCTTAAATAATTTAATACACATAAAAATTTGGAATATTATCCAAGATGGCCAAAACATCCTTCAATTTATGCATGATATTTTAATATAAAGAGTGACAATTTATTAAACACAAGGAAACTACCATTGAATCACCTTGAATTATTATATAATATATCTTGCAAGCTTTAGTCATTTAGAGGCCAATAAATAAAGCTTTGATGTCCACTTTGTTATTGGTCCAAAGGTAAATCTTCTTTTCCACCACTTTTAACACTTTACCAAAGGAAACACGTATGACTAATTGTGTCAAAGGACTCAAATTACTCAATATGCACCATCAAAATTTAATTTCAATGAAATTATGCTAGTTGTAAACCATTGAATTTGGAGTAATTAATTTGAGTATGAGTAGGATTGGAAATCCTAAGAATGAAAGGAAGGGAAAGAAAATGTCACATGAGGAGAATGGGTATTTCCACTTATATTTAGACATAACTTTATATATTATCAATTCATAATTGTAAGTTTTAAGATCGTTTAATTCCTAGCTTAATTGCATACCTTGAAAACTTCTTTGATTATGTTACTTTCAAATAATCTAGATCAACAAGAAGAGACTCAATTTCTACAGTCCCAAAAATATAGATATATTTATATCTAGTGGGACACTTTTTTAAAACTTAAAGTAGTGTGCTAGGAAGAGATAATTTCCCTTTCATCTTATTGATTAACCACTATTGGTATTTATGAGAGGAACAATTAATGAATAAATTATCATTAGTTTAATCCTCTCAAAGGCAAGGTGGGAAATAAAAAGGGCTCAATAAAAACCATACTTTGAAGCCTATCAACAATGACTATTAATGCAAACCTATTTGTAAACCTCAAATAACCAAACCAAAAATATAGATCTACAAAATAATTTTAAAAACAATTAATAGAGCTCTAAATCATGAAATATAAAACATCTTAAAAAAAAACTATACAATCACATTCATGATAACATTGAATCTATTCTTCTATCCTTCAAGATCTTGTAGAAACAATGTTTTCTCTTAACTATGTCACACATGCACAAAATGACATGAAAGGAATAAAGTATGTTTGATTGATGTTTTTGATTAAAAAAGCAGCCAAGACAAGGGGGCTGACCCGAACAGACACAATCAGCAGGAGAAGTGCAGACTACCATCACATCACCATGGTAATCACACCCTCAGCCTATACCTTTTTTTAAAATCAAAAACCAAAAATTAAAACTAACAGGCCCCAACTCCATCATGGAGCTGGTAACCAACCTGTTACCCCTAACAGACCTCAGCTTCACCTTGAAGCTGGTAACCAATCTGTGAAAATAAGTATCATAGTAATTAAGTCTAACAACATTGTAGGAATTAACAGCAAACAAGTAACATAATTTTAATAGATACACAAAAAGGCCCACAGTGGCCAGCCAATGAATCCAAACAAAATAACAAAGCATGGAAAACAAGAAAGTTACTTGGGGTTTTAACCCCACTGCTCAGCAACATCTTGATCCAATCCTCCATGAGGAATTGGAACAGCTTCTCATCCTTGCACTCTTCCCACAGAGTAGCCGCATTCTTCATTTGCAGAAGTTGGAGCATAGTTGCAGCCGAGCGTATGACGTTAACCGCAAAACCAGCCACCTTGTTAAAGATTTCACCTATCTTTTTAATCTCCTCCGTGACCTCCCGTAGATCCTTCTTGGAGATAGAATCAAGGGAGGAGGCCTGTAGAACTTAACATCCTTCTACAGTTGGGAAAGTTCACTCACCGCGTCCAGCAAGCTCTCATTTTCTACTTTGTTAACCTCCGAAGTCTCATGTTTGTTCTCCCCACCAACCTTAGGGTTCACAGCCATCACCTAGGGGTCAGGCGGCGAGGGAGCCTTAGGCGGCGAGTCCTCGATCTTGTCTTCAAAAAGTTTCTTCTTAGACAAAACCATGGTGGGAAGAATGAAGCTAGCCAGGATTTGGAGTGAATCATGGCTCTTCTCATCCTTGTCCAAATTCTGGGGGTTTTTTCCTTGTCTTCTCTCCTTAGTCTTGATTTTCTTCCCTTTTTTGTATTCCCACTGGTATCCTTCATCTTTCCATCCTCCTTCTCTAAATCTTCCTCTTCCTCCTCATCTTCAAGGTACCTCTTCCTAACAAATTTCTGTTTGTAGCGAGTGTTGGTTGCAATTCTGTGGGACCTGCGTCTACTTTCATTTTCATCCTCAGAATCAATAGTAATTTAGGTTCCACCTGTGAACCCCACTTTGACCTTCTTGGATTTCTCAAGGGTTTTGGAGGAAGAAGAGGGGTTAGATTGGGAGACCGTCACCTCCTTAAGAACCTTATCAAACGGCGTGTTAATATCCTATAAAGTGAAAATCCTTGGGGGGCATAAGGCAAGATGAAAATTGTATAGGCATAGAATAAGACCTTGGTGGAGAATGTTATAGTTCTGCTTGGTCTTCAATTTTTCCCTAACATCCATGACCGTAGCTTCGAGGGAGTGAGGCAGGTAAAAGGGGAAAGAAATGGCGTCATTATACCGGAAGTGGTTTAGCAGTGGGAAATGGTAATTGTAGTAGGTGCCAAAGTGGCCTTCCAAGGTAATATATTTCATAAGGATGAGACATACCTCATTCCACAGGTTTGGCAGCACCTCCCTTTTAAACCCTCCATAGATTGAAACAGGGACCTTCAATTTTTTGAAGAATCTCTTCTTGCCGGAATCATCACAGCTCTTAGTTACCTTTTTCCATTTTTCCCCCTCAGTAGAAAGCCCCATAGCCTGGGCAATAACTTCTTCATTTATCTCAAAATTAATACCATTAGTTGTAACCTTACGCTCCATCTAGGTTTTCACTAGCTGCATGGAAATAATCTCATCGCAGCCTCCCATAGCTTCCATGAAAGGATAGAAACCACCCTCCTTCAGGTAGGTAACAACACACTGGTTCTTGAGGAACCCATCCTCAATTCTAGGAGGTTCAACCCGCACCATGTCACCACCCATATCTAAGTTGTACTTAGGGTTCACTTCTTCCTGTGTCTCCAACAACATTCCACCTTTCGCACCCCTACCCACTTAACCAGAGCCTTGCAGAAAACACAAAAATCACAGTACCAAATAGCGGATTTACTCAAGGTGAATAACCAGGTGGGGATATTATTCCTCATCTTAATGAGTTGGTGAGTATAGATCACATGGTTGGTCAGAGTGATAGCAAAGCCCTCACATGTCATGAAATGATTTCCTTTCCCATGTTTAATGCACCACTTAAACCCTTATGTCTTGTCAAGCTCTCTCAGACTCGTGTCTTTCCCCACATCAACGCCAGTTTTGAAAAAACTCATACTTTTTCCAAAATTGGCTTTAAGAGTCCTTCTTTTTAGAATTCTATTATTATTAATTTCCTTCCCCATAACTTTTTTTAAATTTGAATTCTCACCATTCCTCGTGATCTTGTCCGCCGCCTTTCCCATCCAATCAAAATTGTCCTCATACTCCATAGATTAATTACTTTCTTTTTCAACAAGCAAGGCATTTTGCTTGGAAAGGGAGTCCAAATTTCTCCAGCACCTTAAGCCTTGTTGATTAAGACTCATGGCTGTCAGCTTGTCAGCCACCACATTTCCCTCTCTAAAAATGTGTTGTATTTTGAAATTGTCAAATCTAGGGAGCAGCGACCAAATGTCCTACAATGGATTAGACAGACTCCAACCAGCTCTAAATTTTCCCTTGATCATCTCAATAATAATTTTAGATTCACCCTCAATGACCAGCCTTTTTATTCCCAAAGTGACCGCCACCTTTAGACCCCAAAAGAGTGCAGAGATTTTTGCCACATTATTTGATCCCATCCCAAGATTGATTGCATAAGTGATGATCATATTTCCATTTTGGTCTCTAAAAATACCTCCTCCCGCAGTAGATCCTTTGGAGGCAGCTCCATCAAAATTTAGTTTGCTAAAATTTTCCTCCGGGGGAGACACTTGGTATTCCTTCTCGCCATAATCTTAGAGCAATCAAACTCATAGATGGAGGGAGGCAGCTGCCAATCCTTAGCCACCAAGCAATCCAACTCCTTGGGGGGAAAGGAGGAATTTTTTAGTGGCAAGTGTCAATGTTTTCCTTCAGTAGATTCATAGCCATCATCGTCATCCCTTAAGCATCTTTTTCCTCCCCTCTAAACACTAGGTTATTCCTTTCCTTCTAGAGGCTCCAACAAACATGTGGGGGTAACAATCTCCATAGGGTGTTGATAAGCGAGTGCTCTGCAAAGTTCCCCCAGTTGTAGATGAATTGATCCAAGTCCTCCATGAAGACCCAATTCAATCTCAATTTGCTCATTATTTTGGACCAAACCAGAGTTGCATAGGGATAATGTATAAGGATGTGGTTGACAGTCTCAACATGTATTTTACATAGGGCGCATCTATTGACCAATTGAACTCCTATTTTTTGGAGGTTATCCAGCGTAAGTATTTTACCATGGAGGGATATCCACCAAAATAAATTGATCTTGGGGATTAATTGGGGGATCCAAACCTTCCCCCAACTCTTTTCATCTGCCACAACTTTTAAGTTAGTTAGATACACAAATTTCACTGTGATCTCCCCCAACTTATTATGACACCAAATGGCTTTGTCCTCAACATAGGAGATTGGAATCCTGACGCCATCAAGAAGCTACTGAATTTCACTGATATAGGGAGGCACTTGAGCCTGATCCTAAAAAGCATCAGCAAGAACTTTCCATTTCTTATCCTGCGAGATGTAATCACTGACTTTACCTCCAAAATGAGAATTCATTTTATCTCTGATGAGCGGAAACTTTTCCCGTCTGAGGGGTTTTTCTCCCACCCACCAGTCCTCCTAGAAATGAATCTGAGTACCATTTTCGACCACCCATTTTAAACCTTTAAAAATATTACCTTTGCTTCTATAAATGAAATTCCAGATTTTTGAGCCGGAGGGTAAATTTTGACCATAGGGGAATTGGTCATTGGAAAAGTATTTGGCCTTCATTATTCTACTCCAACTAGAAGTTCCTATGAATAGCTGCTAGCCCACTTTAGTTATCAAAGCCTTATTTAGGTCCTTGATCTTCCTCACTCCCAGACCACCCACCAGCTTCAGTTGACAAACCGTATCCCAGTTCACCAAGTTTATTCTAGCCTTTTCCTCCGTCCTTGACCACATTAAGTTCCTCTGGAATTTTTCCAATTTCCCTGTCGTTCTATCATTTATTTTGAAAAGAGACAGGAAATAAATAAGTATTCCTTGGAGAGCCGCTGAAAGCAATTGGAGTTGCCCAGCATTGCTAAGAACCTTACCTTTCCATCCAGACAATTTTTTTTGCATTTTTTCCAAGATGGAATTCCAAAATTCATCAGATACCTCCTTCACCATGAGTAGGAGTCCAAGATAAGTATCAGGGAGTGCAGCTCCCTTACAGCCAAGGCATTCCACAATTTTCAGTTGTGTCCTCTGTTTAGTATTGAAGAAGTAAATTTTACTTTTGTTTTAGTTAATCACTTGACTAGATGCCATCGCATAATTATTCAGGAGGGCTTTCCATTATATGGCTTCTCTAATACAAGCTTTCCCAAAGAGGAACGTATCATCCACAAATTGTTGTAAAACTTCTGGGGGAAGAGTGGAGGCCAGTTTAAAACTAGTAATAGATCCATCTCCTTCCAGTCTCAACAAGTTCTGAGCCAACACCTTAGCCACCAAAAGGAATAGATATGGGGAAAGTGGGTCCCCTTGACGTAGACCCCTCTCCAGAGTAAAGGACCCCCAGGGTGTGTCATTGACCAGAACAACAAAGTCAACCATTTCCCCTGCCACCTTTATAATTTTAATTAAATTATCATGGAAACAAAATTTCCTAAGCACCCCAAACAAAAATTTCCATAGTACCTTATCATATTCCTTGGAGATGTCTAATTTTAAAGCCATACCAGTGTTCTTCCCTTTATCCATAGAATTTATGATTTCATGAGTTGTGATAACTGCATCAAGAATTTGTCTTTCTGGCACAAACCCCGTCTGGTTGGGACTAATTATTTTCCCGAGTAGGGATTTAATCCTATTGGTGATGATTTTGGACAGGATTTTATAGGTAGTGTTATAGAGGCTTATGGGGCGAAAGTCACTCATGCATTTAGGATCCTGCAATTTAGGCACAAGGACAATATAGGTTTTATTAATTCTTTTCAGAATGCTACCAGTCCTGACAAAATCATGGGCAGCATGGATAAGATCATATTTGATAACTTCCCAGAAGTGGTGGAAGAAGGTCGGGGGAAACTCATCTGATCCAGGTGATTTAAAGGCTCCCATAGAGAATACCACAGTTTTAACTTCCTCCTCAGAAACTTGGGACAAAAGGGCCTCATTATCACCCTCAGTAACAACATTAGGGACGACTTACAGAAGAAATTTAACATCAATATCCATCCCATTCTGAGCCGGGCTTCAGAAAGTGTCATGGAAGAAATCCACAGCATGGTTGCCAATATCTTCTTCCTCCAAAAGTTGGTTCCCATTAGCGTCCATAGATTTAATGGTGTTCCTTATTTTATGTATGGAGGCTGGCCTGTGGAAGAAAGTCGAGTTTTGGTCACCCTCCTTCAGCCATTGAACACGAGACCTTTGCTTCCAGAATATTTCCTCCCTTTTGAGGTTTTCTTTCCATTTTCTCCTCCATCCTTCCTCCTCACAATGATCATCCCAGGTAGAAACATTTGAGGCCATATCCTTTTTGGAGGTGCTTGATTTTCTCCTCAATATCTTTTTTTGCATTGGAAAATGTCCCCAAACTTAGATTTACTCCACCTTTGGGCCTCCCGTTTGATAACTTTCAATTTTTCAGCAATTTTGTACATTGTCGTTCCCCTAATTGGAGTATTCCACCATCTTTTAATATATTCTTCAAATTCATTGTGAGAGTGCCACATGATTTCAAAATGAAAGGGATGAGGTACATTTCATTTCCTTTCCTCCCAGTCAAGGATCAATGGGGAGTGGTCAGAAACCATTCTCGAAAGGAGAGAGAGGCTGATCAAGGGAGAAACATTCCACCATCTCAAAAACATCCATCTATCCAGTCTAACCAGAATCAGGTGTCTCCCTTTTCTGTTGTTGGACCAAGTAAACCCCATTGCCTACATATCAATATCTGTCAGATCATTGTATCTCATAAAATCTACCAGCTCCTGCATACTTTTCGAGTAATCTTGTGTGCCCCCAATTTTCTTAGACAGGAATAGAGGCGTATTAAATCCCCCACACACATAGTGGGATGGCAATGATTAGCTTCAATGAGGTTATAAATTTCCCCCCATATTATACCATGTTCACTTCTAATGTTAGGAGCATATATATTATACAAGTACCAGGAGACATTATTCCAAGTAAACAACACAGCAAGGAAGTTATGAGAAAGGGCCATAGCATTTCTGAATAACTTACAAGGATTCTAGAGAGTAGCCATACCACTAGAGGCCCCATCAACTTCACTATATAGAAAGGCCACACCCAACCATATTTTATCCACCAACAGAGAAAAGTTTTGATACTTCATTTTAACCTCTTGATTAAGAACCACATCGAACTTGAACTCAAGTATATACTTCTTCAGAGTGAACTGTTTCTACGGGTTGTTCATGCCTCGTATGTTCCATGAGAGGAACTTCATCTTTTACTTTTTTGGGAGTCTTCTAGGGTTAATTGTCACCCATTGGTAATAGCCCTTGCTGCATCTTTTGCTCTTACCACTCTCATCGTCAGTCAACCCACTTTGGCTTCAATCCCCATGTATGCCTTTTTTTTGGTTTCCACACTTTCATCCATATTCTTGCCTCTAGTTTTCCTTTTAGGTTCTGACCATTCAAAGACACTAGTCAATGGCGACGAATGGGTCAGTTTTGGCATTTCCATTACCTGTCCTACCCCATTATGGATTGGGGAGGAAATTCCCCCCCCCCCCCCCCCNTCCCCCCCCCCCCCGTCATTTAAAGTTCTCTCTTCACTAGCTTCCCTTTCAGTCATCTTGCTTTCAAACTCATGTGCCTTCTCCTCATTATTGTCTTCTTTGTTTCCCTTCCTGTTTGGGCTTCCTCTATTAGAGTTGGAAGCGACCCTTAGGTCCTCAACAAACTCTCCTTCTTCTAGGTCCGCCACCTTCTTGACCTCTTTATCCTTACCATTTCCTCCTCCTCCCCTAATGCAGGAGAGGAAATCCCTTCTAGGGGGAAATTGGCCTTTGTATTTACCTCATTCTCATCTACCTGGTCCCGCTCACCATCCTTCTCACTCAGAGATACTGACGCGGACCACCCAGAGTCTTACTCTTCAATCCTAGGGGTTCCCTTATAGTCTGTCACCACATGCCCATTTTTACCACATTTATGGCAATGTAGAGTGGAATTCTCATGCACAATGGCATGATTCCAGCTCCCCCATTTGGATTTTAGCATCACAACGTTAGGAAGGGGATTATTCATAGTCACATTCAGACAGAATCTTGCGAATACCAACCTAGTTTTTTGAATAGTAACCATATCCGCTACCACATAATTTCCAAATGAGTTCCCAATCCATCAGAGCACCTTTTCATCCCAGAATTCAAGGGGAAGTCCAAGGAGGCAGACCCACACAGGTGCAACTTTCTGCAGCTTGACCTCTGGATTGAAACTTGGCTTCCATTTAGTCATTAGCAGTGTGTGTTTACCATAGCACCAACTTCCAGTAGAGACAAGAGTATAGTCCTCCATAGCATTAAATCTAAAGAGGAATAGCCCCCTCATCATAGCCGATACAAACAATGACCCCTTAACCTTCCATCTGGCAGTACACCACCTGCGCACCATATCTATGGTGGGCCTGAAAGCGACAAACTTCCCCACCAGAGCAAGTTGTAAAGAGGCAAAAATGCCTTCAACCACACCATCCAGGACAACAATATCTGGGCCAAACTCTCCTACCGAGATTTCAGGAGAAACAGAGGTGTCAAGAGACTCTTTTCCCAACACCACTAGTTTCCATCCCCCCACAGGGCCCTCTTTGTTTTCCACCACAAGTTTGGGGCAAGAATCCCCACCTCCCTGACTCTGCGAGTGAGCAGACACCACCACAGAGGTAAATGAGGAATCCATGACATTGGGGACAGAATAATAGTCACTGCCATCCTTGTGAGTAAGCACCAGGAACAAGTCAGGGCAGAGAACCTCTGTGCTCCCCAGATTCCCCGGCAGAGCGGAGGCCGAAGTCAACATTCAGAATTTCAAGCAGGCGGGAAAGTTGCAGTCGGCAGTTGCAGAGCGATTTTATTATGGTTGATTGATGTTGATGAATCTATGGTGCAAGATTACAAGTAAGAAAGATTGTAATTATGATCGTGAATAGGCTAAAATGGGAGGAGATATCTTCTTTTATAAAATTTATCAAAATAATCAAGGGCTTAGATCAAAAAGATAAAAGATGAATATCTAATATAAAGGGGGTAGGTGAGTATAATTAAGATTAAGAGATTAATTTGAAATGGAAGGATAAGATTTAGTGGTTGGTGAGAGTTAGGTAGAGATGTTGACTTTGGTAACACATTTTTTTAATTCAATGAACTTAAATATATTGGAAAAAGATAATTAAAAGATGAATTAAGGTATAAGTGACATTTGTCGCATGCCTATGAATTTAGATTGTGATCCATATGAACAAGAAGGAAGGCTAAAATTAGAAGGAATAGGATAATGAATTAATTAAATAAATAAATGTATTCATTCAATTAATAGTAAAAAGGATGTGGAAATTAGATAATTAAATAAATAAATATTTAATTAATTATAAGAGATAATGATAAAAAAACTAAATAAATAAAAATGTTTATTTTATTTATCATTCAAGCAATGTCTCTTACCTTGGAAAAATAATTCTTGTACCAAAAAAATTTTAATACTCACACACAATCTTCTAAATCTCTAGAGATATAGTCGCAATCTTCTAAATCTCTCAAGTTATAGTCATATCTTATCTTTGACCAAATAATAGCAACTTTTAAAGCAAGTCAATCTAAGTTCGTCGTTATTCTCTATTTACATGAATATCAACTGAGTTTTGGGAATGATTTGAATGGTAGTGACTTTGAATAGATGGATCACACCTAAAATGATGTCTTCTGATCTAAATAAAGTGGTTTTGTTTGGATTTGAATCTTCTACATAGTTCTCAACCTTAGAGGCCTGAAGTTTGAATAAAAATTCTTTATGTTGGCTAACATATTTGTCCTTTGATAAATATTATGATTCTAACTCTAGCCCTCTAATTTAATCACAAATCTATTGTCAACACTTGGGTAAATTATGAATAATTTCCCTCTAGTTTGTAAGGTGTAGCTCCCTTATAAGATATTTCAATGAATGATAACTAAACTAACATTCAAATATACTTTTAACTCAAAAGTATGTAAGGCTTGCTAATATTCATTCATCAATATGCAGTTATTACGATATTCATTTCTTTATGAACTATTTTCCTTCAAAATACATGGATTTTGTTCACCATAAACATAACATATCTATTCCATTTTCAATAGACCATAAAATAGATTATGAAGCATATATATATATATATATATATATATACAAAAAAGCAGATTCGACAATTGAGAGCAAAATTCACATAGAAATTTCACCTTCATAAATTCATACACACATATCTAAACTTGCCAAAGACTGTCTTTCTTTTCATTCACAGATAAAAAGTTCATTTCAAAATATCACAATTACAGCTTATAGTCTATTGAATCAAAAACATTCAAACCTTTTTAATTTCCTTCAATCACACAAATATAGTTTATGCTAAAAACTAACTTAACACCTTGGAGTTTAGTTAACTCCAGCCCATGGTACGATATATTTTTTTAAACTGATTTGAGATTAATTTAAAATAAAATTGTTCTAAAACTAAATCATAAATCAGTGAAAATGTGGCAGCATGACTAAGGTTGAGCGAACGTCCCTGATCCTGTGGATTAGTTTTGATTATTGGGAGGATCACGTGTCGCTTTCCACTCCTTATAAGCAGCAATGAACTCTTGAATCACCTAAAAATTAGGAATGGAGATATGGATGATTCATTGTCTCCACACTTCTTTCTCTCTTTTGATCTCCATCAACTTTGCTACATATTTTAGAAGTTGGCCTAAGCACATATATAGTAAAGATTCGATCCTTGCCACCTTTGAGAGATCTTCCACTGCTAGAGCTTTGGCCTCCTTTTCTGTTTGATCTCCTATCTAAAATTTCTAAGCACAAGATCCATGTCTTTCTTAGTAGTTTCATCTTTTCATACATAAATCACATTTATGCATTTGAGATCATCTAGCAGGGATTGAGTGAGGTTGTTCGGTTCTTTCTCCAATTTAATGAATTTTCCTCTGCCCTGTTTCATCACAAAATTCCTTCATTATATATTCTTCTTACATGCATACAACTCACCATCATCAATATTTTCATAGGTCTTTCTTATAAGAATTTCATGACTCCATATTTCTGAACTTCAGTCATGTGAGATACTATTGTCATGCATTTTGTTTCCTTTTTTTCCCTGGCAAGAGCTTGTGTCTCTAACTCGCTAATGGTTGTATTGGTATCATCATAAACCTTTCTCAAATCTTCACAATAGATCTCCCTTTTCAAGTGAGGTTAGTACTCATATATCCAAATATTTTCGGTGAAGAGCACATGACTTTCTCTCTTTTGATCTCCGTCAACTTTGCTGCATATTTTAGAAGTTGGCCTAAGCACATATATAGTAAAGATTCGATCCTTGCCACCTCTGAGAGATCTTCCACTGCTAGGGCTTTGGCCTCCTTTTCTGTTTGATCTCCTCTCTGAAATTTCTAAGCACAAGATCCATGTCTTTCTTAGTAGTTTCATCTTTTCATACATAAATCACATTTATGCATTTGAGATCATCTAGCAGGGATTGAGTGAGGTTGCTCGGTTCTTTCTCCAATTTAATGAATTTTCCTCTGCCCTGTTTTATCAGAAAAATTCCTTCATTATATATTCTTCTTGCATGCATACAACTCACCATCATCAATATTTTCATAGGTCTTTCTTATAAGAATTTCATGACTCCATATTTCTGAACTTCAGTCATGTGAGATACTATTGTCATGCATTTTGTTTCCTTTTTTTCCCTGGCAAGAGCTTGTGTCTCTAACTCGCTAATGGTTGTATTGGTATCATCATAAACCTTTCTCGAATCTTCACAATAGATCTCCCTTTGCAAGTGAGGTTAGTACTCATATATCCAAATATTTTCGGTGAAGAGCACATGCGGGAGGCCTGCCAAATTTCTTATACAAGCCAGGAAATAGAAGAGATGGGAAGACATAAAGAATCAATCATATATCCATTTAGAATTGATATCCCTTTTTCTTAGGTATTTTCCATGGCTAAATGTACTTTTACCTAACCCAAGTAAAAAGTCAAATGCATGAAATTTAAATTTATCTCTATAGTTAATTTAGCCACTAGTTTATATAAGGAATCTGCACATATATTATGCTCTTAATGGAGTTAGAGTTCAAACAAGCAATGACAAAGAGACAACAATGGAAAACACAAGGGACGTCCAACAATAGATTAGCTATAATAAATGAAGTAAAATGGTAGGAATTTAGAATCATAATTGTACTAAATTTCCCATTGATGGTTAGCATGAAGGTGAAATGGTTGGAAATGGGAGTCTTAGCCTAGAAATATAAACACAGAACTTAGTCAATCACTATTTATACTTTAATTAAGGGGAATAGTCAATAAGAACCAAATTTAATCCTAAAGGAGAGTTGGGTGTTGTATGTGATTATTCTCCTATCAAATAAACATAAACATTGTTACTCAACTAATGGAGATGATGATGAAGACCAAGATCAGAGGTATACAAGATTGTAGAAAGGATTAGATCATTTGTTATTTTTCCATTGATGTCAAGCAATTGATTTCTAGTTTATATTGAATTGCCATATCTTTCAGAGTTGATTTAATTGGGCAATTTAATAAAGATCAGACAATGATAAGTTCATATTGAGATAATTATTTTCTACTTTATCAAGTTGGTAAAGTAGATTGGACAAGTCGATAAGACTAAAGAGTTAAGTTACTGAGTAGAAAGAAGTATGTCGGTAAAGGGGTCAGTCAAGACACCGAGACATCGAAGCACTGAGCAGTGCATGTTAGTCACTGAACCAAGAATTAGTTTCTGAATAGAACAAATGTTAGAAACAAGGATAAGAACACATTTAATGGTGAGCTACAATGATATGGAAGATTCCAAGAATGAAGAATAAGTTGGTTAAAAGATCTACGCATGATAAAATTCAAGGAAGAGATCTATGGATTAGATTAAGTGGCAAAAAGTGAAAGTTTTATTTCCAAGAAAAGTGCAAGTTCTGAGGTGATACCGAAGCGGTTAACCAAGTTTCAATTTCACTCAATCAGTTCCAAAATTTGATCTAACGACTGATAGTGATTGAAGGAAAACCTAGTCAATGAGATTAAGAGGCAGAAATATATTCTATTTAAAGGATGAATTTGAATAACAAAGGGATGACAAGTTGAAGTGTTGAAGTGCAACGAAGTGATGCAGTGAAGAGAAAAGAAGTGTAAATACGAGTCTAAAGCAGAGATTGATGAAGTGTTGATGCCACTAGTCAGAGAGAGTGCATAAGGCATTTGATCAAGCAAGAGGTAGTTGTAGTTTTACAGATCATATTAGACATTGTTGCTTATTTGCATTTGTAACAGATAAATCTCTTAATCGAGTGGACTTAACAGTCTTATTGTAAAATCCTTGAGAAAGGTAACATTCTATAAGAGTGTTCAAAGCCCTCTAACCAAGACAATCCTAACAGGGTGAATATCTTAACAGGTCTGAGGTAAATCCCCTAATAGTTTCACATATAACAATGTGTATTGTATTTTTTAACATGATTGGCTTTTAACCGAGCATACTTCAGAAGAGTATTTTCATTTATGGGTGACAATTCCCACAGAGGTTTTTTCAAAATTGGGTTTCCTCATTAAATCTGGTGTTAAATGTGTTGAATGATTCATGTGAATGGTATTTACTATTTATGCAATTTATTGTTTGAGTTATTGAAGTTATTTGGTGATTCAGTTGTTGTTGTTTATCATACTGAGTTGAATCAGAGTTGAGTTTTAAAGTTTAAATTATCACAGTTTTCTAATTCAGCCCCCTCTCAGTAATCCAACGATTGGTATCAGAGCTAAGTACTCTAAGAGATAAGTTTAAAAGATTGAGTTAAAGATCCGAAGATGTATAAGAGGGAGGCACCAAAGTTGAATAAGGATAAGTTCTCTACATGGAAAAATAGAATGAGGTTGCACTTATCTAGGATTGGCGAGTATGCACTATACTATCTTGACAATGAATATTCACCACCTCCATTTGGACCTTTGACGCTTGAGGAAATAAGAGAAAGATAAGACCACACATAAGTTTTGACTGAGATATCATCTACTCTCACTAATCTATAGTTTAATGACCTTAAAGGATGTTATACAACAAAGAAGATGTGAGATAATATTGAATTGGTACATGGTGGAGATTAGCATGTTCATAAGGCAAAAGTTGAAAGCTTAAGAGGAAAATTTGATTCTATGAGAATGAAAGAAGGTGAGAATGTGACACTATACAGTGAAAGACCGAAGGAAACTGTGAATGCTATCAGAGGTGTTGGAGGATATATAACTGAAGAAGATGTTATAAGCAAACTATTGAGGACATTGTTACCTATGTATGCCATCTGAGTATCTATAATACAAGAACTGAGATCCATTCCTCATATGATTGTTTCATTAGATGCTATTATTGGTAAGTTAATTGCTTTTGAGCCTAATGATTTTGATAATAGTTTACCTGCTACTGCTAGGATTGAGTTTGCATTTAAATCATCTTTGAATATTGTAAGTTCTAGGGAGTCTAGACCTAGAGATGGTTATGCAAGTAGTGCTAGTGAAAGATTCTATAGTTGCAAGAGTGATTTAGAATAACTGTATGCTGAAGATGAAGCAAATGAAAAAGAGTTTGAAGCTCTGCTAGCTAGAAGACTTCAGAGAGGTAAAGGCAAGTACTAAGGTAAGCTACCTTTGAAATGTTTTAAATGTAACAAGATCGGTCACATTGCTACTAGATGCCTTTTAAATGACAGTGATGGGAAGAAAGACAACCGAAAGAATAACAAAAGAGAAAATAGATTCAGGAGATTCTGAGATTTCAAAAACAAAGGTAAGAATTCATGTCATATTGCTAATGAAGGACTAATCGATGATGACATAGATGATGATGATGGTGAAGAAGTTGTATATGTTTCCATCAAGGATAACTCTAATGAAGAAAATCCTAATATCACATGTAAGCAATAATGATACATGTATTATAGACAGTGGGTGTTCACACCATATGAATGGTGACACACTTAAGTTCACAACTATGGAAGAACATGATGGAGGATATGTTAGATTTGATAATGATGCCCCATATCCTATGAAAGGTAAAGGTTCTATAATTCAGTTGAATAATACCAGATGAGATGATGTATATTGGGTTGAAGGACTAAAGTATAATCTTTTGAGTGTGGCACAACTAAACAATATAGGACACCAATTAGAATTTTAGTATGGAAATGTAAAAGTATTTGATAAAAAAGGAAGTATGATTGTCACCAGAGAACAATCTAAAGGTAACATATTTTACCTTGATACATCTACTAAGATTTGCTTATATGCCAAAGTTAAAGATGCATGGCTATGACACAATAGGTTATGTCATGTATATTTTGACAATCTAATTTAAGTAAGAAAAAAGAATAGAGTTAGAGGTCTACCGAAATTGGAGAAACCTAAGAATGTCATGTGCAAGGGATGTCAAGTTGAAAAAATGACTAAGTCAATTTTTACAATTAAGTATTATGATACACAAGGAATTTTGGACTTAGTGCACACTGACCTATGTGGACCGATGAGAACGCAAAGCTACTATAGTGATAGATATTTCATTTTGTTTGTTGATAATTATTCTAGAATGATGTTTGTCATATTTTAAAAATAAAAATCTAAAGCTTTCCAAATGTTTAAGTGGTACAAGGCAAGAGTTGAAAAGGAGACTGGAAGAAAACTGAAGTGTTTGAGATCTGACAGAGGAGGAGAGTTTACTTCTGATGAGTTTACACTCTTTTGTAATGAACATGGAATAAAGAGACAAATGTCTGCACCAAGGACACCACAACATAATGGTATAACTGAAAGGAGAGACATATCCATTGTGGATTATGCGAGAACATCGATGATTGAGAAGGGTATTTCTCAAACATATTGGAGAGAAGAAACCAATATTGTTGCTTATAAACTTATACCGAGTACAATTGAAGAAAGGTAGAAATAAGACTCCATTTGAGTTTTGGTATGATCACAAACCAAATGTAAGTTATTTCAAAGTATTTGGAAGTAGATTCTATATTCTTAAAGATGCTAGAGATGGTAAGTTTGATTTTAAAGGAGATGAAGGAATATTCATAGGATATTCTACAAAGAGCAAAGCTTACAAATGTTTGCACAAATCTAATAACAAGATTGTAGAAAGTGCAAATGTGAGAATTGATGACTTTCCAGAGATAAATGATGAGGAAAACAAGAAGGAACCTGAAGACTATCAAAGATTTGTATATGTTCAACCTGATGTTCCTGATACCTTACCAAAAGCACAAACCAAGGAGGAAGCTGAACAGAGAGAACTACAACAAAATGATGGAAATGAAATTCCACCAACTACCGAGCATGTTCTAGCCAAGTATGTGAGGAGAAACCACTCACCGATCAAGCTAATTGGACACAAGAATGTTGTAATTATGAAAAGAAGCAAGGTAAGAGACAATACATGATTAAATTCTAAATTAGAGCCAAGAAGAGTAAAGGATGCTTTGGAAAATGAAGACTATGTTAAAGCTATGGAAGAAGAGATAGATCAGATTGTAAAGAATAACACATGGACTTTAGTACCGAGACCTAAAGATAAAAATGCTATTGGCACAAAGTGGATTTTTAGAAATAAACTACATGAGCATGGAGATGTAATCAGAAATAAAGCAAGACTAGTTTGCAAGGGGTATGCACAAGAATAAGGTATTGACTATGGTGAAACTTTTGCACCTGTTGCTAGATTAGAAGGAGTTAGAATTCTACTAGTATATGCAACTTAAAAAGGATTTAAAGTATATAAGATGGATGTCAAGTCTGCATTTCTTAATGGTATTCTTCAAGAAGAAGTTTATATAGAACAACCTAAATGATTTGTTGTGAATACTAGCAAGGACATGGTATGCGAATTGCACAAGGCACTATGTGGTTTAAAACAAGCACCACAAGCTTGGTATGAAAGATTACATGCATATCTAATCAAGATTTGATTTCAAAGAACTAGTGACAATAGTAATGTGTATATGAAATGTGATAGTAATAATAATATTTTGATGGCTGAGATATTTGTTGATGATATTATTTTTGGAGGCAATAAGACATTATGCAGATATTTTGTTGAAGATGTGAGAAAGGAATTTGAGATGTCCATAATAGGGGAGATAAAATTATTTCTTAGACTATAGATACTGTAATGATCTGGACCTGATAAATGAGAGAATGGACTGCACTTGAATTTAAGTTTTGGAGGATGATGTGTTTCAAGTTTATTTCAAGGCAAATAAATATAACTTCTTTCTTTATTAAACCCTTTACCCAAAGAAAGGAAATGCATCCAAAATCAATAGACCAGTCCTCTAGAAGTGTATAATCTAGAAATCGTAGCCAATGTAAACGTAGACACAAATTTGCATTACAAAAAGTAATCTCTCAATTAATAACCAATACAACTCTAAGCAACTTCGTGCACCTGTTACAATGATGGCTAATCATGACTAGGAGGAATCTGGAAGAGATGGTGACTGCTACGGCCAATCCTTAGTCCACAAAATCTATCCTTACACCTTGACTAGTGTAATACAACTAGTAAATGCCCTACCTGAATCCAGTCACCAACGTTGATCAATCTGTATCACTGTGTTCCCCAATGTCTTCCCGACTATCTCGACTTGCACCACTACCCCTGGCTTATGCCTGGTTACTTCTTTGTCTACTCCGATCAACACACTCCCTACAACCACAATATGGAGTTCGTGGGTATTGTGAAGACTATCGCGGTCGTTCCCACTTGCGTTTATTTGTAGCTTCTCTCCTACGCACCATGTCTCCTCTAGCCATGGCGATACATACACAACCACCTCCAACTTGCAATGTCACACACTTGCCCGACTTGGAACCTTATGATAAGGTTCCCACTATATCACTCCCCATGGTAACATACCATTTATTACACCAGATGCTATGGTTCACCACAGAAGGTAAGCACCAGCTGTCACAAACTATCTCTGCTAGGAAATATGTCGATATATTGGCTAAGTTCAGAACTCCTTACTATCATTATTAGAAGTCTAGCATTCACTATTTCTGTCAGTATTTCTATGGCATAGACTCCACTTAATATACTAACTGAGAACTTGCGCAATATGAAGATGTCACGCATAGCTAGTCACTAGATTCCCCGACCATTGTTGGAGATCTCATAATACAAGAACCACACTATGAACTAGATTAGTCAATATAAGTTTCCCTTCTTGTTGATAAATATGTAGAATACTGAATATAAAATATTTGTCTTACCAATACATTAAGCTCTGAAAATGAAATGTGAGATGATTCCACCGCAAATGAGAATGTTGGGGCTACATCCAGTTTCTCCAATTCCTTAAGGGGCTACGTCCTCAAGAAAGCCAGTCACAAAAGCAACTAGATATTTAAATCCTTGTATATTATATCATGGTGCTTCTCCCAAGGAAGATCTTTTTTTTTATAACCTCGAAGTGAGGGAAAGCAACACTTTTTAAGAGATGTGGGATAAAAGGTTTCATAAAGTGACTTTAAGTCACTTTTAAAATATAAAGTACATAAAGTGACTTTATAATTCCTTATTATAAAGTAAAGTGACTTTTCTTTTATAAAGTGAACCCAGTAATAAAAGCTCGCCCACTTAAGCTTGTGAGTGGTTGACATCCTCTAACAGAGCCATTAGCCTACCTGGATGGGGGAGATAGACTAACATGGCGCCCTAATGGCCTACTGCGGGATTGGGGACATTACAGTCCTCCCTTCCTATGATTTCTTGCCCTCAAGCAAACTCAATGTTGGGTGTTGTAGAATGGACTCACCCTCCCAGGTGGCATCCTCCAATGGTAAGTCCTTCCACCGTATCAAGTATTCCCTGATAACTCTATTCCGCAATGCCCTCTCTCTAGTCTCGATTACCTCTGTTGGAACCAAAATCAATTTCCCCTCTTCATCAAGTGGGGGTAATCTGACTGAAGGGGTAACCTGCTTCCCCACTACCTTCTTGAGGCAAGATACATGGAAGATATTGTGAATCCGGCTATCGGCTGGCAAATCAAGCTCATACGCTACCTCGCCAACTCTCCTGGTGATGCGATAAGGACCATAAAACCAAGGTCTAAGATTTTCTGACCCACTCTTCTTCGGAGAACTCTATCTATAGGGCTGGAGATGAAGGTAAACCAAATCCCCTGCCTCAAAATTATGCTCTATCCTATGTCAATTAGCATACATCTTTTGCTAATTTTGTGCTCTTTGAATGTTCTCCCTGAGGGACTTAAGGATATCCTGATGATCCTAAAGCCAGTCCCTCACAATCGGTGCCCGATTGTTCTGAAGAGCCAAA
This sequence comes from Thuja plicata, assembly GCA_018584345.1. NCBI lineage: Eukaryota > Viridiplantae > Streptophyta > Pinopsida > Cupressales > Cupressaceae > Thuja > Thuja plicata. The sequence continues at coordinate 227,118 of MU224543.1, read as the reverse complement.
TCTATGAAAGATAATGGCTCGCTACCATAGAGGGCTCAAAATGGCAACATGCCAATAGTCATATAGTAGGTGGAGTTGTAGAAAAACTCTCCCAAATATAGTCATCTGACCTAGGCCATTTGTTGCCCTACTACATAATTTATAAGGTACCCTTCCACCCACTTGTTCACTATCTCTGTCTGGCCATCTGTCTATGGGTGGTAATTGGCGCTGGGGGTTAATTCCATGCCTGCCAATCTGAACAACTCCTACCAAAAGGTACTAAGAAATTTATTGTCCCTGTCACTAATGATGGTCTTGGGAAGACCATGTAGCCTGAAGACCTCTCAAAAGAATAATTCAGCTACTTGGGTAGCTGACCAATCTGCTGAAATGGCAAAGAAGTGAGCAAACTTTGTGAGCCTGTCCACTACCACATAAATGTTGTCCCTGCCTTGTACCCTCGATAACCCTATAATGAAATCCATTGAAATACCTTCCCACTTATGGCCAGGAATGGGTAGGGGCTGAAGTAAGTTAGTTGGGTGCTCGTGTTCGGACTTGTTCTGCTGACAAGTCTGGCACTCTCTGACGTGCTGGAGGACATCGTCCTTGAGGCCCTTCCAAGAGAACCTCTCTCTAACCTGTCTGTAGGTTTTAAAAAACCCTAGATGTCCTGTTGTAGGTGCATCATGAACAACTCTTAATATCTTAGCTTTATGCTTCGAATCTAGCACTAGGTAAATTTCATCCTTATAAAATATGATATCGTCTGCAACCCTATACCTATTATCGAAAAGCTTCCCATCTAATATCTGACATGCTCGAGTATTTTTATAATACTCAACCAACAAGTGGGATTTCCAATCTGCAAAAATCTCAGATAGAACACAACAAGCTACCTCTAAAGGTCTCCTGGAGAGTGCATCAACCATAATGTTATTCTTTTCCTTGACATACTCAATGTCAAAATCATAAGCCTGGATCTTACTAACCCATTTCTACTATCTCTCATTTAGATTTTTCTATTCTAGGAAGTACCGCAAACTATTGTGGTCCATTTTGACTGTAAACTTGTCACCCACTAGATACTGCCTGGATTTAGCTAAGGCATGCATGATGGCAAGCATCTCCTTATCATAGGTGGAGTAAAGTCTCTTGTTGTCCTTAAGTTTTCTGCTCTCAAAAGTAATGGGATTCCTATCTTGCATCAATACTGCACCAATTCTACTACTAGAGGCATCAGACTCTAAAATGAACAAACAAGAGAAATCTAGTAGTGCTAAAATAGGACACGAGCTCATGACACTCTTGAGTCTATCAAAGGCTACCTCTGACTAATTTGTCCACCTGAAATCCCCTTTTCAAGTAAGATCGGTGAGGGGTGCTTTTGTCTAAGAGAATCCCTTAACAAACCTCCTGTAGTAAGAACATAACCCTAGGAATCCTCTCAAGTCTGACACATTTCGAGGTGGCGGCCAATCGCGGATTGCCTATATCTTTTCCTGATGGACCTTGACTCCATCTGCCCCTATCACATGCCCTAGGTAAATAATATTTTTCAACCCAAAATCATACTTAGATTCTTTCACAAATAGAGACTGACTCTCCATGATGCTAAGAACCTCATCCAAGTGCCTTAAGTGCTCCTCCCAAGTCCTGCTGAAGACTAAGATATCATCAAAAAAACCAGAACACTCTTACTTAGTTGTTTCTTGAATAGATGATTCATACAAGACTGAAAGGTGGCAGGCACATTAGTGATCCCAAATGGCATCACTAGAGACTCGTAGTGCCTGTAGTGACATCTGAATGTCATTTTATGAACGTCATCTTCATGTACACGTATCTAATGGTACCTCGATCGAAGATCAATCTTCAAAAAATAAACTGCCCTATGTAGCTCATCTAGAAACTCATCAATCCGAGGAATAGGGTACCTATTCTTAATGGTCCTCTTATTAAGTGCATGGTAATAAATACACATGCGAAGAGTACTATCCTTCTTCTTCACTAATACCACTAAAGAAGCAAAGGGACTACAACTGGGCCTGATGTGTCCCATATTCAGGAGCTCCTTTATCATCTTTTCTATCTCCTCCTTATAGTGCTTGGGATGATGATAAGGTGTAGTAATAACAGGCTTAGCACCCTCCTCCATCTCTATAATATGCTCAAATCCCCTGCTTGGAGGTATGCCCGACAGAATATCCTCGAAGACCCTCTTGTGCTTATCAAGCACCTTCTGAACATCAAAGTGAACCTACTGCCCTAAGTCCGGTGTGGTTTAGTGGATATGAAGCACTGGGATGCCCACTCCATGTCACTATGTCTCATGATGGCCTCCATCCTGTGAGTAGATACTAACCTAGGCCCGCCATCTAGCATGGGCTTAAGAATCACCTGTTGATCACCCTGTATAAACTCTAATTGTTTTAGCATGTAATAAATAGTGTACCTGCCTAGGGTCTGCAACCACTACATTCCCAATATCGCATCCAGACTGTCCAAGTCAATGACATAAAATTCTACCTCTAGTGGGTAATCTCCAAAGTGTATTGGGAGACCAGAGATCTTCCCTATACAACTCAATAGGTCCCCTCCTGCCACCTTGAATTCAAACTCTGGAATGTCATCTACATGTAGCCTTCTCCTGGAGACCATACATGTGCTAATAAAATTGTGCGTAGCACTTGTATCTAAAAGGAAAACAATCCTCTGCCCTCTAACTACTCCTTTCAAATGAAAGAGGGGACTTGTAGGAATCCCTGAAAGGGATGCTAACGTAACTGGAGGCTGCTCATGGGGGGCTTTCTTCTTCTTTCCTTCTGATGTTGGCTCTCCCTGGATCTCCTCATCATTGTCCTCCTCATTACTCCCATCACACTACTCATACTCATCCTCACAAGCTACCTCAATATAATGAAGCTTGCCTTTCCCAAGGAACCTATGATCTGGAGTCCAAGGCTCCCTGCAAGTAAAGCATAACTTCCTCCTCTTCAGCTCATTTCTAGTCTCGAAATCTAGCCTAGGAGGCACACTCCTATTCTGATTTTTACCTTTCTAGAATGAAGAGGTCCCCTTGAAGGGTTTCTTAGGTGGTTGTAAAATGGAGGATGGTGAATCCAAATCGTGAGCTAACTTAATAGCATCATCCAAGGTATCTGGTTTGAGTACTCTAAGAAGCCCTCTATATTTATCATACAAACCCTCAATGAATAGTATTACCTTCCTTTTTCTGTCATGTCTGGGACCATGATGGAGATCCTCTGAAACTCATCAATGTAATGTTCCAAATATCCACTCTGTTTAAGTTGAGCTAGCTCCCTGTAGTAGACCCTCTATGTCTTTCCTATCAAAATGAGTGATCAACCTTGTGCTGAAGATCTCATAGGAGGCAATCAGTTCGTGATCCAGGGTGACAAGGCCATGATGCCACCAATCATATGTGGCCCCCTCTAGATGCATAGTGGAAAATTTAATTGCCTCAGTCTCTGATATGGGCTTGAGGGTCAAGAAGGTATCAAGCTTGTGGATCCAAGCTCTAGGGGATGTCCTGCTACTGCCATCAAACGTGGGGAGAGTCAATTTGTTCATGGCATGTTTCAAGTCCCTGTTCAGACCCCTGGGTCTCCTATCCTACTAGGTCATGCCAAATTCTCTCTTTTATGCCATATACTGAACAAAGGTCAAGTCAGCCTTGACGTGGGCATGTAACATGTTCCACTCATCATGCATGGTCATCACATTCTCTGGAAGAATGTTTTTGGCCTCTGGTGGTGCTACATCTTCCCCTGCATTATTATCCACAAAATTTGGCATAAGGGGCCTATCAAACATACGATTGGGAGCCCTAGCTGCCATAGGTGATCCTATTGTGCTGCCTCTAGTACTGTGGTGACTAGCACGTCCCCTGACTATAACTGAAAACTACTGGATAACTCCTGTAAGCTGGTGTAATACATCAGCAATGTGGTCTTGTCCATCTCGTATCTGTCTCATAGTATCCCTAGCCTCTTTATCTACCTCCTCAGCCATTCTCCCACCTGGAATATCCTACTCCAAAACAAACTCCTCGTTATCTATATGACTGGTCTCAATGTCCACCTATACTGAAGAATCTGTATGTTCCTGCTCAACCCTATTATGACTAAATCTGGGTATCCTATGCCTGCTATGCATACCTGGCTAGCATGGCTACTACTGTCATAACTGAAAATCTAAACATGATGATCCCACTAGGATGGCAAGATCAATGGCTCTGATACCACTGTAATGATTTGGAATTGATAAATGAGAGAATGGATTGCACTTGAATTTAAGTTTTGGAGGATGATGTGTTTCAAGTTTATTTCAAGGCAAATAAATATAACTTCTTTTGTGTGTGATTTTTGTACCTGTTAAGATGGACACAACACTTCAATAGATCATTGCATTACTGAAAACAAGGGATTAGCAAGCATAGCAATCACCAAAATCGATCTATTGCTTCTTATCTAGGAGGAGTGTGAAAAATGACATAATAGCCCTCAAATTATGCATATTTCAGTGACATATACAACCTAAGAATGGAAGATTTAAATGAAAAGTAATCTAAATGATCAAGAAACATGCATTCTAGCTCTAGAAATGAAGATTAAAACAATATACCTAAGAAATAAGCTAAAAATCAATATGAATCCCTAAAATATGAGCAACATAAGTTTGATCCTTCAATTCTCAAAATATGGGCAACATAATAATGCCTTCAACACTTCAAAATTCAGGACTTCAACAATAAAAAATCAAGGGCCATTTGAGCTCAAAATCCCTCCAATTTATAGAAGAAATGGGGAGAGAGAGAGGGGACAATGCCATTAATGGAGGTGTAAAAACCATTAATGAGGTGTAAAAGACATTAATGCCAAAGGCATTGATGAGGCATGGGCTTGAGGAATCTCCATTAATAATGCATTAATGGGAGCAATTAAAAGGCATGGTGAGGGGTGTAAGTCCAAGCTTGAGAAGGTGGACTTAGAGGAAGTCAAGCTTGAGAAAGTTGACTTTCTCAAGTGGGTTGAATTCCTAATCACAGATTTAGGAATGTGACAAGCTTAAGGGTAGCTTAGAATTAGGATCAAGGTTTAAGATAGGTGATTAAGGAGATAGAGATGGGAGGAGAGAGAATGAGTGGAGGGGGGATTAGCTAATTAGGGTTAATTAATTAAGAAGAATTAGCATGTGAGAAGGGGTTGGGATGAGTTTGAACTCGTGGTTGGGTATTTTGAGATTGGTTAGGTTAGAGGGAATATTAATGAAATGGGTTGTTGTAATAACATATTCACTCAATAATAGGGATTCTAATTAATCATTTAAGCTTTTAATTGCTTTGTAATAATTAATTAGGACTATAGCCAAATTGAATCAATTAGGCTAGGGGATTGATTTTGCAAGTGATGAGGTGTAATTAGGATTTCATTAATTCCTTTTAAAATAATTACCTTAGCCAGGTATTGATTTGAATTGAATTGATTGATTTTGATTAGCTAAGGTGATTAATAAAACTTAGTGATTAAATCACTTAGGAGATTAAATATGATTTGAATGAATTATGCCAGCCGATTGAAGAGTTGTCTGGACATAATTGGGGGTATGATCACACTTAGGGAAAATAAGGTCTATAGTCAGAACATACCAAATCCAGGTGGTTATATTTGCCCCTCTTTGAATTGATGTGCGAGCAACGCATTGATTCAAAGAAAGTTTTTGAATTTTTTTTTACTTCAGAAAGATTTAGAATTTCGCTCAGGACCGAACGAAATACCTCATGAGATCAGTCTCGCACTTGATTGAACTAAACTAACAGAATTGACTTTGAAATTTATCGAACAAAGGTTAATAAGCAAAGATCTTAAAGATACCAATCCTGAACTTGGTTGTCATTCAAAGATTGATAATACTGATTTCGAACTTGGTTGTCATCCAAAAGTCAGTATGAAGCTACCAGGAGCTTAATAAGAACCTAAGAAAAAATAGACATAAGATTTCCATCTTGTGAGAACTGAAGCCTTCAATCCAATAGTTCTGACTTAGTCAAAGAACCATCATGCCTTTTATTTTTTTGATAACGAAGTCATTTTTAATGTTGTTTTCAGCAAAACATTGATTGATGATAGTGTGATCATGCCCCCTTGGGAACGAAATCAAAGGGAAAAAATAAAATCCCTCTATTGAAATGATGTATCACTTGCAGTGATCGGGTAGAGGAATGAAAGAATGGATTAGAATAAGTGAAGAAATGAAGGTGTGTTTAGAGAAAACACACAGGTACCGAGTTAATCACTTGTAAAAGGTGAGTTTGATTTCGTTCCCAATAGATCAAAGATTTTGGGGATCATTGATATTAGTAAGTAACTTGGATTTTGAATGGATTGAAAATAGAAATGATTTGAGCTCAATTCCTTATGTTGTTCTTTCAAATGAATCATGCAATCTATAAATGCATCTATATGCAGACTCTTAGGACTGCCACTGATTTGTATATATTGTAGCATGTTATCATCATTGGGCATTTTTTGGAATGGATACCACCTAATAGTACAACAATCACTAATACCCACTGATATAATGAGTGTATTAATACTATGTTTATTTGGATGCAATGTCAGAAATAAACTTATGCATCAAGGCATAGAAGCCAAGATGACAATTTAGTTATCACCTTTTATTATATTAGAATCTGTGTAAGGTAAGTGTACGCCTCTCCTTCTGGTTTGTGATCTGTTTATTCCCAAGCTTTCCAAAGGCAAGGGTCAGTATCAAAGGTTTCACAATTGATATAAACCAAATACACAATACTAACCAAATGAATAACAATGAAATGTAATCAATAAAACGTACAAGCAAGAGAAAGGAAAATAAATGAATGCAAACCCCACGATGCTTGAAGCTTCTATTGTCTCTCTCTACTCCTTCTGAAATGCTGTTCTTGATGCTCAGTATTGGCGGGGCAGCGTCTATGACTTGAGAAGTGTTGAGAATTTTCTAGTTGAAATGGGTGTGTGATCGCAAGATGGCTTGAATGCTAGAACCAAACTGACGGAGTTATGGCGCATGAGAGTTTGAAATCCTGGATCCTTCAAATGGTTATGAAGGGTTTATTATATAGGAATTAGTGATGATATGAATGGTTGAGATCAATCCCAGAGATGGGGAGATGAATGGTTGAGATCAAAAGGAACAGGAGAGGTCCTCAGTAAACTCCACCTCTTCATTTGGTAAAGAGGAGATAGAGTTTGGTTAACTGAAGAGCTGATCATGAGTTACCTTTTTGAACTGAAGAGGTGGGTGAAGTTACCCATGTGGACTGGAGAGATGGGTGGAGTAACCCATGTGATCTGATTAGAGTTATCTCTTTGAAGATAAATGAATATTTAATTTGTTTATTTAATAATTATTTTCAACATGTGAGATAATTGAATTCTTTTTTTGATTAAGAATTGCTTTATTTGATGAAATTAAATTAATTTAGTTGAAATAATTTAATTGGAAGAATTTAATTAGTAATTTTAAATATTTGAATTTAAACTATTGAAAATTGAGTTTAATTAATCAATTAATGGTAATTAATCAATTAAAGCTATTTAATTAAATGAAATTAATTATTTAATTAATTTTGGGAATTTGATTAGATGATTTGGGGAATGAATTTAGAGGAAAATAGATGGTTAATTAATGATTAAAAAACCATTAATTAATAGATGAAAATTAGTGTTTTTAATGTAAAGTCGCAAG
>MU224543.1:186039-206191 GCA_018584345.1 Thuja plicata | reverse complement strand
TTTAATTGGAAGAATTTAATTAGTAAGTTTAAATATTTGAATTTAAACTATAGGAAATTGAGTTTAATTAATCAATTAATGGTAATTAATTAATTAAAGCTATTTAATTAAATAAAATTAATTATTTGATTAATTTTGGGAATTTGATTAGATGATTTGGGGAATGAATTTAGAGGAAAATAGATGGTTAAATAATGATTAAAAAACCATTAATTAATAGATGAAAATTAGTGTTTTTAATGTAAAGTCGCAAGCCTGTCCATTTTAGGGTGTCTACAGTAAGATATTGGACCCGTAATGACCTTGAAAATTCATATCCTTGGGTACATTATGCTTCGTATACCATAGTGAGAATCTGATGTTAGAAAACAAAGAAGCAAATTGTTTCAACCTCACCGTAGTTTACACATAACAAAGATCGAGATATATGCGGCTATCCACTCATGTTGGCAGCTCTTACCATAAACATCCAGGTTAGGTGAAATTTATAGGATCATTTGGAACAATCACCAGACACAGAAAACCAAGAAAATGTTATGCCCCCGTCCTTGTGACTCTTTTTCTTTGAATAGATGTCATGGAGTAACTCAGAAGACATAACAACCATCAATTGAGAATCAATCAAAGAAAACCCATAACTGCTCATATGCCCCTAGTTAAAGCATCATTGGAACATAAAAAGAGTTATAATCAAACCAAGGTCAAACTGTGTGTTTAAGTAGTATTTGAAAAATACTATTAATTCATTTTTCAAGCGCAATAGAGATTCATCAATCAAAATTTGGAAGTTAAGTAATATGTATTACATGTCTGCGTATTGTTCCTATTTGCAATCCAATGTAGGTCTTAGGAACACCGTTCATGTTAGTACAATGTTTGTGCTAGATAGGTGGTTCGTAAAGATACACCCTTGTTTCATGAAAGTGACAGGAGAGTGCAAATATCGAGGAGCAATTATGTTGGAAAGAAAACCATCCTAGGACAACCTAGCCGACGTAACTGATCATGCTAGTAAAGATGCTCCCAGTACAGAATGATTTGTTCCCTAAGATAGAAATGCAGACAAATCCCAAGCAAGGATAAGTTATTTGTAAGGAAACAAAGTCAACTCTTAGCACAGGTGTAATCGTGAAGGTCTAGTATTAGTAATGTATTGATAGATAGAGCGCAGAATACAAGTGACGCCTGATTGCCAGGTTTTCACCACTTGGCAAAACTTATTTATTCTTTTTGCTACCAAGATGCCTGTTTTACCAAGTTGTCATCAAGGCACTTTTCTCTTTTTCAATTTTTTTGCTATTTTTTCTTTTTTGAATGTTTTCGTAGTATCAAGGTGCCTGTTTGACAGGTTTTCACCAAGGATACCTTTTCTTCAGGACTTTTTCCATTGTTTTTGGATTTCTTTAGGATCAATTTTCTGATTTTTTTTTTTGTATTTTCTGAATTTTCATTGCATAGGCTCTGCTAGCCAGTCATCAAGCATAGAACTGCTTCAAATGTAGAGTATTGATCAAATTCGGAAGCGCATCTCCCTCGAGTGTAGCCAGTTGATAATCTCCAGTCTCAAAAGTAGTAGTGATAACATAAGGTCCCAACCAATTAGGTTCAAACTTTCCTTTCTGTTCCCAGTTAGGCTGGTTCTTAGGATTCTCCTTTAGGACGAGATCCCCCACTTGAAATTGTCATGGTTTGAACTTTTTATTGTACCCTTTGAACATTCATGCTTGGTACATCTTCAGATGATCGAACGCCTGTTGTCTACGCTCATCAAGTAAGTCTAGAGAATTTACCCGATCAATGTGGTATTTCTCATCAGTAACAAGACCTTGTAAAGATACATGCAAAGATGGGATTTCAACCTCAATAGGTAGTACTTCTTCAGCGCTATAGAGTAGAGAAAATGGAGTGGCTCCAGTTGGTGTTCTAATGCTTGTTCTGTAGGCCCATAGTGTCAGATTTAGTTGTAAATGCCAGTCTCTGCCAGACTTACTCACAGTTTTGTGTAGGATTTTGAGAATATTCTTGTTAGATGCCTCAGCCTGTCCATTACCTTGAGGATAATATATTGAGGAGTAATGTTGAGTGATTTGGAACTGTTCGCAAAGGTCGTCAATGTCTTGATTTTTAAATTGGCCCCCATTGTCTATTACAATTAATGAGGGTATCCCATATCTACAAATAATGTAGTTCAATATGAACATAGCCACCTGTTTGTCAGTGGCTTTGATTAGCGGCATGACTTCGACCCACTTTATGAAATACTCAGTGGCTGTAATGATGAACTTGTATCCATTTGAGGAATTAGGATATATTTGTTCCACCAAGTCGAAGACCCATTGCAGAAATGGCCAATGTGTGATAAAAGGTATGAGTTCCCTGGTAGGAGCATGGATAAGATTTCCATGTGTCTGGAATTTATGACATGTTTTGGAAAATTGAATAGCATCTTTTTCCATTGTAGGCCAATAATAGCCTACTCTGAGCAGTTTCTTTGCTAGTAAAATTATGTTTGAGTGTGATCCACATACACCTTCATGGACTTCTTTTAATGCCTGATCTGACTCTTTGTGTTCTAAACATCTAAGAAGTGTACCATCAAGACCTTGTCTATATAAGTTATTAGTTATGAGGACATAACATGATGTTGTCCTAATCAAGGCTTGTTTTTCATTCCTGGATAAATTGTTGGGAATGGTTTGGTCAATTAGGTAAGCAATGATTTTAGCATACCGAGATTGGTCTTGGGTGTTCAAAGAACAAATTACTTGGTATTTAGGGGTATCAAAGGCTGGATAGGATAGTTCTTCCACCAAGAAGTCATAGTAGAATTGATGTTCCTCCAGTTGTAACATGGATGCCAATGTAGCCATAGCATCTGCAACTTTGTTCTTTGTTATAGGTATCTGTTGGAACGTGATGAAGACAAAGTACTTCTTTAGGTCATCAACCAGTCGCTTGTAGGGAAACAAATTCTCATCTTTCATCTGATAATCTCCATTGACTTGATTGATAATGAGCTGGGAGTCACCATACATGTGTAACTCTACAATCTTCCATTCCATAGCAAGTTTAAGACCATTTACCAATGCCTCATATTCAGAAATGTTATTGGTGCATGAAAACATCAATTTGTAGGATTTGGGTATCCTGTAGACTTGAGGAGTTATGAATAGAACCCCTACTCCAAAGCCTTGTTGCATGAAATAATCATCAAAGTACATCTTCCATGGATACTCAGTTAGATGCATGATTGTCTCATCTGGGAACACAATTCTTAAAGGTTCATCATCTTGGAGTGGTGAATCAACTAATTGATTTGCGAGGACTTGTCCTTTAATAGCTCTCCTGTCCACATACTCAATGTCAAATTCGCTCAGAATGAGGACCCACTTTGCTATTCATCCTATTAAAGTTTTTTTTCTTAAGAGGTAATTCAAAGGATCTATCTTTGCAATGAGCCTTACTGTATGTGATAGCATGTAATGTCTTGGTTTTTGTGATGCAAAGGCAACCGCTAAGCATGCTTTCTCAATAGTGTTGTAATTGAGTTCATACGAGACCAGTGTTCTACTGATGTAGTAGATCGCTCTTTCTTTCTTAGCTTCATCCTCTTGTGCTAGCAATACTCCCAATGATGTGGCTGTAGCTAAAATAAACAGGAGTAATGGCTTTCCATGAATGGGTTCCATAAGAATAGGAGTAGCCAGGTACTCTTTTAATTCTCTAAAGTTGGCTTCATAATGTTCATCCCACTTAAAGGTGAAACCCTTATGTAGCAATCTGGTAAATGGTTTTGCTTTGTCGACAAGTTGCAACATGAACCTCCTGATTGACTGGAGTCTCCCTTGTAATGTCCTCGTTTGACTAATGTTGCATGGAGGAGTCATTTCTAATATAGCTTTGACTTTCATTGGGTCTACCTCAATTCCTTTTGCTGAGACAATAAATCCTAGGATCTTTCCTGATTGGAACCCAAAGGCACATATCTTTGGATTGAGCCTGAGTTGAAATTGCTCCATTCGATCCAATATCTTTCTTAAGTCATCAATATGAGTATTTCATTCTTTTGATTTAGCTAAGGTGTCATCCACGTAATCCTCCATGTTTGTATGCATCATATCATGGAATATAGTGGTCATTTCCCTTTGATATGTAGCACCTGCATTCTTTAACCCAAATGGCATAATGTTCCAGCAAAAGGTTCCCCATGCGCATGTAAATGTGGTCTTCTCTTGATCTCCAAGAGCAATTTTAATCTGATTATAGCCTGAGAACCATCCATTAGTGAATACATTTGGTAGCCTGTTGTGAGATCTATGATCATATCAATATTAGGCAATGGAAAATCATCCTTGGGACATGCCTTTTTTAAGTCTCTGAAGTCTGTATAGAGCCTGATAGATTTATCAGATTTAGACACTGGGACAACATTAGAAATCCATCCTTTGTAAGCGATGACTCTGATGAATCCAACTTTCAATAATTTCTCTAGCTCTACTTTTACTAGTAATGCAACATGAGGATGCATCTTTCTGAGTTTTTGTTTCATAGGTTTGATCCCAGGTGCTATAGATAAATGGTGCATTATCAATTTAGGATCCAACCTAGGCATATTTGTGTAAGACCATGCAAAGTTAATATTTTTATCTTTCAGGAACTCAGTGAATTGTAGCTTCTCCTCATCTGATAGAGATTGTGCTAGGTGAATAATTGGAGGATCTTCAACTGTGCCCAAGTTAACTAGTTGTGTTGGTTCTCTCAAAATTGTAGACCTTTCTTGAAAGTTCTCAAGGAGGATATCAAGAATCTCATCTTTTGGCACCTCTGAGAGGTTTTCACCATTAGATACATCTTTTGTTTTTACTATTTTAGAATCTGACATTGCCACAACGTGGTTTTCACCGTCAGTTATTTTCTTCTTTTTATTTTTCAATTTGTGACTGAGAAACTTGATATCCTCCTGTGACATGTTCATGCTCCTTGCATTGGTGGAAGAAGGGTAAGGTTCGCAAGCATTTAGATAGAAAGCCAATGTGTAGTCATTAGGAAAGTCTACGATAGGTGTAGGATCTGTATTAGTCCAATCAATTAGGTTTGGGTTTATCAAAGACAAGGAGTCAGACTTTGGGAAGGACAACATCGCATTAGCATCAAGACAATTAACTAACATGACATGTTCTATTAAGTTAATCTCTTCGATGTTTAGATCTGTAAGAGTCAGATCGTCATTAAAACGGTCATTGTTAGTTATATGTGGACCTAACTCTAGTGACTCGTCAGTTGAGTATTCTTCTTCTTCATCTCTTTGTAGGAGGAGGCTCCTAGCTTGTCGCCCCTAAATTTCTTCTAGACCTAAGAGAACACTAGTCTCTTCATCAATGATTGGGGGAAGGAATTCCTCCTCTACTTCAGGAATATCAACACTATTAGGAGTGGTGTTAGAATGTTCTCTATGTGCTAATGTAGCTGCGAACATGTGAATTACATCTATTTCAATGTCCTCCATGGAAACAGATAGCTCATCCCACTCATAATCATGGGAGTCTATGATTTTGTCATCAGACCTGGTTAAGAATTCAACAATAGTTTTTTGGTGTACCCTATTAGCCACTTGTAGATCAAAGTGTGGTAAATCAAGGATATGTGAAACTGTGACTAACTACCCCTAGTTAGGATGTAAATCTTGTAGTCAAGGTGTGTCTTAAGTAGTTTTTGTGACCAATGGTACTGTTAGATTGTCTTATGTTGTTTCTTCTATCCCTTGAATAGGAGTTTCTGCTAATAAAGGTATACGAAGATCTTGTGGTACTTTAAATCTTGGTACATAGCGCTCTCCTTGATATTTGGGATTCTCCATGCCAACATGTAATAATCTTTCATAGGACCATGGTTCCAGTTCTATTTCCTTTGTTTCATCACTCCCATTATCAGAAACTAGACTATTGCTTGAAGTAGGGTTTGTAGATTTATTGAAACCTAGCCCTGTTTTATCTTTAGTATTCCTGAATTCCATGTGTACCGGTTCAATGAGTCCTTTTCCTTTGTCGCCTAAAGGTCCTTTTCCTTTATATCCCATTTGTTTGAGGAGATCATATCCTTTTCCATACTTCTCCAGGGATATTTCCACATGTTTTACCTCAGCCTCCTTTGGTTCTCCTTTGTAAAGCCAGGCCAAGACTGCTTGTTCTTCTTTGTCATCCTCATGAGAGGTATATACTTTAACCATGCCAGTTTCCTTATGAATTTCTGGCGTTCGAGATGCAGCAGGTGTGAATGATGAGGAAGGTTTTCCATAGGATCTTGGTGACACAGGAAGTTCTGTCAATGACGAGGTCATGTCCAGCTTGTATTCTTCCATACATGTTTCTTCAAGTTTTAAGGTCTTTCCAAAATTGTTCATCACCATGTTTTTGGTAGTCTTAGGAACAATCTCATCCATAGCTTCCTTGTTATGTGGAACCATACTACCTGCCTTAATATTGCTGCAAGTATAATTAACATCTGTAGGAATTATTACTTCCACCCCATTATGTGGGAACTTGATACACTGGTGGTAAGTAGATGATACAACTTGCATTTCGTGGATCCAAGGTCTCCCTAGCAGTATGTTGTAAGCCAAGGTTAGATCCATAACTTGACATATGACATTCCTTTCCACCAGTCCGATTCTGATGGGTAGAATAATGAGGCCTTTAGAGGATCTTTCTTCTTCATCATGAGCTTTGATAGTAATTTTGCTTCTAGAATCAATGGTTTGTTCTGAGAGACCCAGTTTCCTGATTAGATTAAGGGTACAAATATTCAATCCTGCACCTCCATCTATCAATACGCGTCTAACACAGGATTTATGAATGAGGACTTCAATATGAAGGGGTTGATTATGTGGATGGGTCAATGATTTATCATCTTCTTCTGAAAAAGAGAGGTAATGTGGCGCTGAGATGTGATTAACCATTGCTTGGAATTTTTCCACATCAAGGTCCTTTGGCACATTTGCGGCATGTAGGGCTTGTTCAAGAATTTCCCTATGTACTGAGGAGATTTTAAGAAACTCAAAAATAGAAATTTTAGCAGAGGTTTGTTGTAATTGACCCACCAAGTTGTATTTTGCTGCAGGAATAGTAACTGTTTGTTTTGTCGTTGTTGGTTTAGGGATAGTGACAATGGGTACTTTGGAAGTTGTTGCTGGTTTTGAGGAGGAATTGTGCCCTTTAATCATGACTTGTGCTTGACTTCGGGTCACCGCATTTGATTGGGTAGATGTGTTTTGAACACCTTTGATAGTGATCGCATTAATTGATTCAGTTTTAATGTCTAGCATGTTTATCACATTATCATCTTTAGAGTAGGTGTAGTTCACTTCATTTCCTTTTCCTTTGGATGCTTCCCCTTTCTCGTAGTTAGGGAATGGCTTGTTAAATGTTGTATGATCTTCATTAGTGGCGTGTCCTTCCACTTTAATCTTTCCTCCTTCAATAAGGTCTTGGATAACATGTTTGAGTTTAAGACAGTTGTTATTCTTATGTCCTTTGTTCTTGTGAAAGACACAGTAAGAATTGTCATCGCACCACCTTGGTTTGACTTTTGGTTCCCATGGTTTGGAATCTGGGATTGTGAGAACTTTGTTGTCTAATAGTGTCTTCAAAACTATCTCGAGAGGCTCTCCCAAAGGAGTAAATGTTCGTTGAGGCTTGGAAGTCCATAGCCAACCTTTTTTATTCTTATTGTTCGCTTTAGGTATGGAGGTTGTTACCTTGGAATCTTTGCTTTCTTGCATGCTATTTGTTAGGTTGAACACCTCAGGTTTAGGATTAACATTAGAGGCATCTATTACTCCATCGTTAACAACATTTTTGTTTTGTTTCCACCATTTTGGTTTGTTGTTGGAGTTCTTAGATTTGTTTTCACTTTGAAGAGTGATTTCTCCCTTTTTAACCATGACTTCTTCGATACAAATGGCATTTTTAATCATCCTATCGAAGCTAGGGGAGTCTTGCATTTGCAATGTGTAGTTCAATTCTGATACCAAGTTATTAACAAAGATTTCCATCTTTTCAGATTCAGGAATAGCTCTTGAATACTGTGGAAAGATTTTCCTCCACCTTTGTAGAAAGTGTGTAAAGGACTCACCAGTCTTTTGTTTAGTGTTACATAGATCCATCATAGTCACATCATGTTGTATATTATAGGAGTAATGTTTGATAAATAGTTGAATTAAATCCTCGAAAGTTTTTGCCTTAGGTGTGAGCTTTGAGAACCACTCCATGGCGTTGCCTCCTAGGCTTCCGAGAAAGAGCCGCATGAGGTATGTAGGTTCATGCATGTATTCTATGCTCAGAGCACAGAATTATCTCACATGGTCGTGTGGGTCGGTCTCTCCCATATATTTGTCATATTTTAGCCTTTCCACGTTGGGAGGAAACACAACCATAATAATACTCTTGTCGAAAGGAAATGGACAAATGGAGTCCAAAGAGTATTTCGTCTTGGGTTTAGCCTTCTCCTGTTTGAGTGTTGCAAGCTTAGTTTGCATCAAGGTTAATTTTTTGGCGAGAATAGATATAGGAGTTGACACCTCCTTTTCTTTTAGTTGTTCAACATCATAATCCTTAGG
The DNA here is from genome assembly GCA_018584345.1 of Thuja plicata. Taxonomy (NCBI): domain Eukaryota; kingdom Viridiplantae; phylum Streptophyta; class Pinopsida; order Cupressales; family Cupressaceae; genus Thuja; species Thuja plicata. The sequence goes on along the minus strand of MU224543.1, from coordinate 197,577 downwards.
TAACTTTACGCCAGTGGATGCTAGATAGAGAAAGTATTTCTCTTTATCTTCACCAATCATCTTTTCTAATGTCTTTTGGAAATTCTTGCTCTGTTTGAGTTTATTGTATTCTTCTTCAGTGATGTCTTCCTTACTACCTGAATCAAACAAAGGATGGCCAAAGTGTGGTTCTTCTTCCTCATTGCTATCTTTGAGTTTTTGGTTTTTATCATTATCGTATTCTTCAAAAGCCTTCCTCCATTCGTGAGTGGGTCTTTCCATTTCTGGACAGTCTAAATTGTATAGGGAACCATGAGATGTTTCTCCTTGTTGAAAGTGTAGTGATCTTGGAGGCACTTCCATTTCTTTAGAAGTATACTTGTTGTGTCTTGTGTTAACCATGTATTTGTATCTCAAATTCGTCGAAGTTTCCCGATAGAGTCAAGTAGAGTCTCAAATCATTCAAGTGAGTATGTCTAGGTAGAAGTTTCATTTGTGTTTTGGTGGAAGTAAATGATTCCAGTGTCAAAGGGTTAGAATGCCCTGATAGTGAGCTGGAAATCAAGTTGTTTTGAAAAGTGAATAGACCACACGTATTGAGACAGATTGTAAGAGTCCGACAGGACATGCAAGGTAGACATCTGAAAAAAGTTTTTGATACAGCCACAGTGAGACCAAAAAAAGCAATAGGGACATACTAAAGAGCCAAAAGGGTATCTGAATAGACTATCCTTCTTTAAGAGGCAACTATGCAAGTGTCCACTATCAAAGTTTGTCAATTTTGTTTTGGAAGTGCGTGAAGTTTGTTTGATCGAAGATTGGTTCTTGATATTTTCTAGTGAGTGAAAAACACATGTAGACCAAGGATTGAATTTTGTTGCTTGTTTTGAAGGTGTTATCTTTTTAATGATTTTTCAGTCACATCAAGCATTGTTGCATTGTTAAAGGGGAACAAACACATCATTATGCCCTATTTTCTAAGTAGAGAATAAAAATCCTTGCTCATTGACTTAGGTACATACTCAAATGCTAATCAAAATATGGCCATCACCAAGAACGCAATGGCTCCAGTCATGATGCCATATTAGCCGACTCCAAACGCAAGTGAGGGAACGATATGACAAGTGTCTTGGGGCAATTACTTTTTGCCTTGCACAAGGATTATCGCCCTTTCGGGGATGAATCGGGTAGTTTGTCTACAAAGTTCATTGTTTATGATGGGGCAATCCGTTCAAAACCGTCTTCCATAGAATTGCACAAGGAAAAATTGAGGCGTATAGCCCTATGAGTACTTGAATATGTGGTCTCGCAAGCAAGATTCAAGCGGCTCTGCTCTACACATACCCAAGCATGTTCAAGGAATGATGTAAAAATTTCGAGAACAAAAATGACTCTGTCTTCCGAGGCTTTGGCCTATGAGGAAGCAATTATTTATAGTGAGTTGGAAGGGTTGGCGTAAAACCTATCCTCACTTGGGTCATTCCCGGGAGATTTTTTTCTCAACCGGCAGGCCCTCTAAAGTTTAATAAGCATACAAAGGATTGGCGAGCGTAGGATTTCTAGATTTCTGATTCTTTGAAAGAAGAAGAGAATACTCTCATAGTCCATGTCATTTTCTCCCAAAAAATACAAATCAATGTTCATTCCTCCAAGCTATGTTGAGCTCGATTTAGATATTCCTAGATTATGAAAACATTGCATGTGAAAGCAAAGTTTGATTGTTCAGTTGACCACAGTTCTCAGTGCTTTGCTTGTCCAATTACTGTCCCAAAATGAATTAAGCGATGTGTTTGTTCATTAAGCCACAAAATTTAGTAATTTTTGTTTGTTCATTTACTATCCCAAATTGAAATTTAAACAGTTTGTTTGTTTGCCTTGTTAAGTTACTCGAAATTCCTTTCAAATCATAAATTGACTTGTGAGTTTATGATTTTCCTTAAAAAGGAAAATAGCATATTCCTCTGGTCAATTTAGTATGAGATTGGAAAATGTCTTTATTTTTTAAAGCATAACAAAAATAGAAGTCAAGATGAGGGATTGGCAACCTGTAAAACCACAAATCAGTATTATTTTTCCAACTTCTTTGAACAAGAGAGTCTCTGACAACAATCTGCAAACACAAGTTAGGCTACTAAAAATAGGATCACAATCACAAAAACAACCAAATTAGCAAGTTAGAAATCAAATTTGTCAATGATAGAACCCTGTACTTTTTCTCTCTGGACTCCAGATGATAATTCAGAGACCCAAAACAATAAAACCTGAAAATGATACAATTTTGACCCCAAACGATAATCTTTACCCAAAACGATAAGCATTTTACGTGAAACGATAACATGTACCAAAAATGGAAAAAAAGTTTACCAAAAATGATTTTAAGGCCAAATTTTACCTTCCAAAAATGCAGCGGCAGACGATATTGAAACTCTCAGAAATGATAGAAGATATACTGCAGACGATAGATCACTCCCAGAAACAATAGCTAATTAACCAGAAATGATAAACTACCTGCAAATTTCAAAAATATTAAAAACAGAGAGCATAATTTCATGGAAATTGAGCAATCCTGCCCCACGGTGGGTGCTAGAGATGTGTGTGATTTTTGTACCTGTTAAGAAGGACACAACACTTCAATAGATCATTGCATTAGTGAAAACAAGGAATTAGCAAGCATAGCAATCACCAAAATTGATCTATTGCTTCCTATCTAGGAGTATGAAAACTGACACAATAGCCCTCAGATTATGCACATTTCAGTGACATGTGCAACCTAAGAATGGAATATTTGAATGAAAAGTAATCTAAATGACCAAGAAACATGCATTCTAGCTCTAGAAATGAAGATTATAACAATATAACAAAGAAATAAGATAAAAAGCAATAGGAATCCCTAAAATATGAGCAACATAAGTTTGCTCCTTCAATTCTCAAAATATGGGCAACATAAGAATGCCTTCAACACTTCAAAATTCAGGACTTCAACAATAAAAAATCAAGGGCCATTTGAGCTCACAATCCCTCCAATTTATAGAAGAAATGGGGAGAGAGAGAGGGGACAAGGCCATTAATGGAGGTGTAAAAACCATTAATGAGGTGTAAGAGACATTAATGCCAAAGGCATTGATGAGGAATGGGCTTGAGGAATCTCCATTAATAATGCATTAATGGGAGCAATTAAGAGGCATGGTGAGGGGTGTAATTCCAAGCTTGAGAAGGTGGACTTAGAGGGAGTCAAGCTTGAGAAAGTTGACTTTCTCAAGTGGGTTGAATTCCTAATCACAGATTTAGGAATGTGACAAGCTTAAGGGTAGCTTAGGATTAGGATCAAGGTTTAAGATAGGTGATTAAGGAGATAGAGATGGGAGGAGAGAGAGTGAGTGGAGGGGGGATTAGTTAATTAGGGTTAATTAATTAATTAAGAAGAATTAGCACGTGAGAAGGGGTTGGGATGAGTTTGAACTCATGGTTGGTTATTTTGAGATTGGTTAGGTGAGAGGGAATATTAATGAAATGAATTATTGTAATAATATATTCACTCAATAATAAAGATTCTAATTAATCATTTAAGCTTTTAATTGCTTTGTAATAATTAATTAGGACTATAGCCAAATTGAATCAATTAGGCTAGGGGATTGATTTTGCAAGTGACGAGGTATAATTAGGATTCCATTAATTCCTTTTAAAATAATTACCTTAGCCAGGTATTGATTTAAATTGATCGATTTTGATTGGCTAAGGTGATTAAAAAAATTTAGTGATTGAATCACTTAGGAGATTAAATATGATTTGAATGAATTATGTCAGCTGATTGAAGAGTTGTCTGGACATAATTGGGGGTATGATCACACTTAGGGAAAAAGGGTCTATAGTCAGAGCAGACCAAATCTAGGTGGTTACATCTTTCTTTATTAAACCCTTTATCCAAAGAAAGGAAATGCATCCAAAATCAATAGACCAATCCTCTAGAGGTGTATAATCTAGAAATCGCAGCCACCAATGTAAACGTAGACACAAATTTGCATTACAAAAAGTAATCTCTCAATTAATAACCAATACAACTCTAAGCAACTTTGTGCACCTGTTACAACGATGGTTGATAGCGACTAGGAGGAATCTGGAAGAGATGGTGACTGCTGTGGCCAATCCTTAGTCCACGAAATCTATCCTTACGCCTTGTCTAGTGTAATACAACCAGTGAATGCCCTGCCTGAATCCAGTCACCAACATTGATCAATCTGTATCACTATGTTCCCCAATGTCTTCCCAGCTATCTCGACTTGCACCACTACCCCTGGCTTACGCCTAGTTACTTCTTTGTTTGCTCCGATCAACACACTCCCTACACTCTAGCTTAGAGCCACCAACACTCCTTCCGTAATATGGAGTCCACAGGTATTGTGAAGACTGTTGCGGTCATTCCCACTTGTGTTTATCTGTAGTTTCTCTCCTATGCACCTTGTTTCCTCCAGCCGTGGCGATACATACACAACTACCTCCAACTCGTGGTGTCACACACTTGCCCGACTTGGCACCTTACGGTAAGGTTCCCACTATATCACTCCTCGCAGTAACATACCATTTATTACACCAAACACTGTGGTTCACCATGCAAGGTAAGCACCAGTTGTCACAAACTATCTCTGCTGGGAAATATGTCGAGATATTGGTTGAGTCCAGAACTCCTTACTATCGTTATCAGAAGTGTAGCATTCATTGTTTCCGCCAGTATTTTTGTGGCATAGAATCCACTTAATATACTAACCGAGAACTTGTGGAATATGAAGATGTCACGCATAGCTATCACTAGATTCCCCGACCATTGTTGGAGATTTCACAATACAAGAACCATACTACGAACTAGATTAGTCAATATAAGTTTCCCTTCTTGCTGATAAATATGCAGAATACTGAATATGAAATCTTTGTCTTACCAATACGTTAAGCTCTAAAAATGAAGTCTGAGATGATTCCGCCACAAATGAGAATGTTGGGGCTACGTCCAGTTTCTCCAATTCCTTAAAGGGCTACATCCTCAAGAAATCTAGTCACAAAAGCAACCAAATATTTAAATCCTTGTTTATATTATTTCATGGTGCTTCTCCCAAGGAAGATCTCTTTCTTTTATAACCTCGAAGTGAGGAAAGCAACGCTTTTTAAGAGATGTGGGATAAAAGGTTTCATACAGTGACTTTAAGTCACTTTTAAAATATAAAGTACATAAAGTGACTTTATAATTCCTTATTATAAAGTAAAGTGACTTTTCTTTTATAAAGTGAACCCAGTAATAAAAGCTCACCCACTTAAGCCTGTGACTGGCTTACATCCTCTAACAGAGCCATTAGCCTACCCGGATGGGGGAGATAGACTAATCTGGTGCCCTATTGGCCTAATGCGGGATTGGGGACATTACAGATACAACAAGTCAAGGATGGGGTCTATATTACACAATCAAAGTACGTCAAGGAGATCCTAAAGACTTTTGGGATGGAAGACTCAAGACTGGTTGAAACACTGGTGGTCACTGGTTGCAAGTTATCAAAGGAAGATGAATCAAAGGAATTAAATGAGACACTCTATCGATCAATGATTGGTAAGCCACACTATATTGTACATAGAAAACATGATATAGCTCATGTAGTTGGTATTGTTGCAAGATTTTCAGTCGATCCAAATGAATCACACTTGTCTGCAGTTAAAATAATATTTAGATGTATGAAAGGAACTAAGGACTTTGGTCTACTGTACAAGAAAGGAGGAACTTTTGAATTGAAGGTCTACATTGATGTTGATTGGGCCAGAAACATTGATGATAGAAAAAGTACAAGTGGAGGAGCTTTCTTTTTAGGAGAAATATTAGTGACATGGTTGAGCAAAAAACAAATTTGTATATGACAGTCTATTGTCGAGGCTGAATATGTTGCTGCAACTATGAATTGTGCAAATATTGTATGGATCAAACAACTACTTGAAGGTATGCAAGAGGAGATTACCGATCTAGTTACTATTTTCTGTGATAATACAAGTGTTATAAATATATCAAAGAATCTAGTGATACATTCTAAGACCAAACACATTTCTATCAAGTATCATTACTTGAGAGAGCAAGTTCAAGACAAGCATGTGATGTTGGAGTATGTGAACTTAAAGGAGAAATTAGCAGATATATTCACTAAGCCTCTACCGAAGGATGATTTTGAGTATCTCCAAGGTAAATTACCCCTATCCAACATTCACTAGAGCACGATGCATGCCGCATCAATTCTAGGACTCAATAGAATATCTATTTTGTGAGTTCATGCTAGTGTTCACACTTTAGGTGTTTCCTGAAGTTGTGAAAAGTAATTATGTATGCAATGAGTTATCACTACATACAAGGTATGATCCACTGTCTAAACAAGTTTTTCAAGAGTATGAACCTTTGGCATTGTTGTCAAAGATGGAGAATGAATAGTGATGAATACAAAGAAAGAGGGAGAATGACTGATTGAAAGAACAGAAAGAGAGAGAATATGCATAAAGATGTTATGAGAGAATGACCACAAAGGGAGAAAAAGATCAAATAGCTTAGAGGGAGTAAATATAGAACAAAGATGTCAGAGCATGCCATCATCAATTGACAGTGTTGCCCTCAATGCCAAAGAGGGAGATTGTTACTCAACTAATGAAGATGATGATGAAGACCAAGATCAGAGGTACACAAGATTGTAGAAATGATTAGATCAGTTGTTATTTTGTCATTTATGTCAAGAAATTGATTTTTGGTTCATATTGAATTGCCACATCTTTCAGAGTTGATTTCATTGGGCAAGTTAATAAAGATCAGACAATGATAAGTTCATATTGAGATAAAAAAATTCTACTTTATCAAATTGGTAAATCATTGGACAATTTGGTAAGACTAAAGAGTTAAGTTACTAAGTAGAAAGAAGTCTTCTAGTAAAGGGTTATGTAAGTTGGTCAAGACATTGAGATATTGAAGCACTAAGCAGTGCATGTTAGTCATCGAATCGAGAGTTAGTTGCTGAACAAAAAATATCTTAGAAAAAAAGATAAGAATGCATTTAATGGTGAGCTATAGTGATCTGGAAGATTCCAAGAATGAAGAAGAAGTTGGTTACAAGATATATGCATGGGAAAATTCAAGGACAAGATTTACGGTACATAGATTAAGCGACAAAAAGTGAAGGTTTTATTTCCAAGAAAAGTGCAAGTTTCGAGGTGATATCGAAGCAGTTAACCGAGTTTCAAGTTCACTGAATAAAGTTAAAATATTGATCTAATGGTTGAGATTGATTGAAGAAAAACCTAATCAAGGAGATTAAGAGGCAAAATCAGAGTCTATTTAAAGGATGAATTCGAATAACAAAGGGCTGGCAAGTTGAAGTGTTGAAGTGCTACCGAGTGATGTAGTGAAGAGTAAAGAAGTGTAAATCAAAGTCTAAAGCAGAGATTGATGGCGTGTTGATGCCAGTAGTTAGAGAGAGTGCATGAGGGATTTGATCAAGCAAGAGATAGTTGTAGTTTTACAAATCATTTTATACACTATTTCTTATTTGCATTTGTAATAGAGAAATCTCTTAATCGAGTGGACATATCAGTTTTATTATAAAATCCTTGAGAAAGGTAACATTCTAAAAGAGTGTTCAAAGCCCTCTAACCAGGCCACTCTGAATAGGGTGAAGATCTTAATAGGTCCGAGGTAAATCCCCTAACAGGGTCACATATAGTAATGTGTATTGCAATCTATAACAAGATTGGCTTTTAACTGAGCATACTTCAGAAGAGTATTTTCATTTGTGGGTGACAATTCCCACAAAGGTTTTTCCCCAATTAGGCTTCCTCGTTAAATATGGTGTTAAATGTGTTGAATGTTTCATGTGAATGATATTTACTGTTTATGAAAGTTATTGTTTGAGTTATTGAAGTTTTTTGGTGATTCATTTGTTGTTGTTGTTTATCCTACAGAGTTGAGTTTTAAAGTTTAAAGTATCATGGTTTTCTGATTCACCCCCCTCTCAGTAATCCAACAATACCATAAAGTAAATACATAAGCACAAATCTCATAATAAGGCATATGTGGGGTTGTATTGCTTGCTCCTACCTTCCAAAAGTTCTCTGCCTTGGTGGTGTTAGTGTTGACTGGCCTATGGTTGCGAGGGGGTTTTATCCCTTTCTCACACTTATGCACTTGGTAGTTCCTGATGAAAATGTTTATGGTGGCCTCACCCTCGATCTTACAGATCTAATTTGGGTTTTTGGTGGGGGTCTTTATTCTTGTTGAAAAATTAGTTGGTGTTTATCAATGTATCCTTAGCTGTTTGTGAGCTCCTTTTTCTATTTTTTGCTGAGGGTGATCGGGAGAATTGGGTATCGTGGTTGAAGCTCCCTCCCTTTTTGTCTTCTAAGTTCTATATTTTTGATAGAATGTATTTTCTTCACAATAGATGAAGCATGTTTGGCTTCCCTCTTAGCGTGGATACCAATATGGAACCTAGTATTTTTGGTGCCAGGTTTGACGTGCCTTCGAGGACACGATGTAATGCCCCGCCAAGTGAGCCTCGGCTCAAGGGCATATTTCTCAACAAAACATGTGGAACATTTTTTTTTTTATTATTTATACATTGTATTGCATTAATATAAAATCTTGAGAAAGACTAATGCTAAGAAGAGCTTCAATTATGTTAATCTTAAACACCAATCCAAACCTTCTTATTATAAACTTTTAGCACAAGATAAGATACAAATAACTAATACCACTGCATACCTGAAGTTCGCTTTCTTGTTCCTCCATGTTGTTTTCAATTCCTATATCTTCACACATGTCTCAAACTAGATGTAAGTCACAAGAGTTAGCAATATTAATTATGTGATCATAAATATAAACTCTCATATTTCTTTTTTTAGGATGAATAACAAATGCCAATAGACAAACCCTAAGGGACTAGACCTAAGTCTCGGGGGCTCATCACTGATGGCCTTGCCTACGTTCTCGCTTAGAGACATCGTAGTTCGACTTATGAACTCGAACCATATAGTATTGGTTCAACAAATTAGGTAAGAAATGCATCATATACTTATAATATGTCTTATAAAATACTTAAGTGGGTACGCAACCCTTTCTAGGATAAAGTCCCCAGACAGTCTCTCCATTGACTGCCACCCACATAGGTGAAACAGGGGCAAAAATCGTATTTAAGTATCTAATATATGAACATATATCAAGAATATTTGAATGTATAATAATAAGTTTTAATGAAGATAATCAATTGTTATCTTACTACTTAAGTTCACTAGTCACTAATAATTTGATTACATCCCCAACACTACAAGTCCACTCTATGGCAATAAAAGAATATAATATTGAGGTTAAGTAGTTACTAGAACACATATAGAATTACTCAAGAGCATTATAAAGAAAGAAGACGAATAACACAACCCTCTCACAAAACCACTAACCGTTGATCCCTCAAAGGTAAACCATAAATCCAATTACTAAACATATCATCTTTGAAGACCATCATTAAGGAACCATCTCCACTCTAGTCTTGAAATGACTTTATCCATATTAACATACTCTCAAGGTTAAATATAGTATAAAATAATCGCACATTGCTAAATTACTAATAGATCATTCCCATCTAACTATTAGAGTATTTAAAATATGCTAGGTTGTATTACACCCCAAAAAATGAGTAAAATAATGGTTCAACTAGGATGTTAACACTTAATGATTAGTAACATCACTGGTCTAGATTTTAATCTATACACAAATATTAATTAAGTCTCATTAAACTTGAATAACATCCTTATTCAACAAATACAATTTTACTGAATCAATCAATTCAATAGGGCAAGATGACACCATACTAAGCACACGGCTTCTAAACCATATCTATATATATAATTGCCCCAAATATCAACACCTAATTAATAAATCAAAACTAATTCCTAAAATCTTTGACCACCTAAATATATTATCAAATTTACTGAACCATTTAAAATAATCTTAAAACAAATTTAACAAATTTAAATTGCTATTAAGACTCATTATAAAATATTCATAATTAAACATCCTCAAACTAATTATAACTAAATTTATAAATTTACCTTTAGAATTGTCTTAATAATCTATTAGAAATAAGAATTCTAAATAATTTTAAAATTAATAAGAACAAACTTATGAAAAGATTAATAAGATAAAATTAAATAACTCTAAAATTATAATAAGAATCTATTCCATATTCTGGAAAACAAAAACAGCAAGCTAGAACAAAAAGATGGAATACGTATCTTGTCAAAAATTATAGAGGAAATGCATCCTTGCTGCTCCAGGTAATGTGAGAATATGAGATTACATTCAAAACAAGTAAACTAAGAACTTTATTCAAGACCCCCTTATAGTTAACATCTTGATTTATTCGTAGGCTAAAATGTATAAATCTGATAAGTTCTCTCAACTCCAAACTCCAGTAACGTCTCCTCATGAATAAGATTTTTTCAGATATAAAGAAAGAATACCTCAATACCTAACCCAATAGAATGCTTACCATACGCTATACATATGAGGCCAAAATTTGATATGGGTTTTTAACTTATTCCAACGATATTATATAGAAAACATGATTCCACAAAAACAAAACAAGGATTCGAATTACATACCAAGATCTCTAATTTGGATGGTTTTCATAGAAAGTTGAGAAATATGAATATGCTGAAATTCTTAGACATAAATTTGATCAAGAGACATTGTACTTTTGAACATGCAAACCGTAAACGTTTGTTTCATAGAAGAAAGAAATATAAACAACTAAATGGAGATTTATACTCAACTTTCATTATAGTTCAATGTTATCAAATTGGGATGCAAGCATTGGTAATATAATTTTGAATACACAAAAATTGCAGATAGACTCACTCACCTCCATCGCTTTTACATGTCAAAATCTGCATAGGCCCCATTAGATAGTCTTCTCAACTTTTGAAACATTATACTCGGGTACTTATGAAGCTCCATTAGCGGTCAGGGATTGGCGAAGATAATGGTTTGATGAAGTATTGTTGCTGATCTTATCCTCTCAAGTATAAAACAAAGATATTATAATTTTTGAATTACATCAACAATCCACCCAAAGTGTATTTTGACGCCTATTGGAGTCATGGACATTCACGCCAGTCCTTCCCAAAGTTGATAGCCATTGAAAAGAAAGAAGATCATGATCCCCTCCAGAAAAAGAGTCATTTTTTTTTTATAGAAAAGAATAGATGTGAAAATTAGTGGCCATCCGTGAATGCCCTCCTTTGTCGTTATTTTAACTGATCATTAATATTGATTGAAAGAGTCGTATGGTCACACCTCTTGACACTCCATAACCGATTGATCATTATGTATAACCAGATTTGTTGTTACAATATTGGTTTCCCTCTCTAAACAAGATTGTTAATTCATAATTCTTCTTTATGACCAAGTTAATTCCATTTCCCATGAACTACAACGTCAATTTTAGTTTACCATACCTAATTCATATATTTCCAACTAATTAGAATTGATATCATTATTCT
>MU224543.1:121123-185958 GCA_018584345.1 Thuja plicata | reverse complement strand
TATATATATATTCAAATATGTTTACATATATCCATACATCCATATATTTATTATTATTATTATTTTTAATGAACAATGAAATGTTTATAAAGAAGACAATCCAAAAAAATTATTGGAAAAGATAGAATGTTTACTCACAAGAATAAATCCTTGCCTGAATAGAGTTGGAGAGGTACTACACACGATTTCCCCTTTTGGGTGATGCTATGGATTTCCCTGGGGGTGTTGGAGAAGGCATTCAAGGCACTGGAGTTTTGGGTAGAGTTTTAAATGATGTCCCTATTAATGTCCCCGCGATCGAGTCTTTTGGTGATTTTGGCATCTTCTCTTGTGCTGAGATGTAGAGGTAGGATGTGTCTCTTGGAGGTGATGGTAGGTTTGATGTGCCTTCGAGGACACAATTTCCCCTTTTGGGTGATGCTATGGATTTCCCTAGGGGTGTTGGAGAAGGCATTCATGGCACTGGAGTTTTTTGGTAGAGTTTGAAATGATGTCCCTATTAATGTCCCTACGATTGGGTCTTTTGGTGATTTTGGGATCTTCTCTTGTGATGAGATGCAAAGGTAGGATGTGTCTCTTGGAGGTGATGCTAGGAAAATATCCTTTGTGGCAAGGGCATTCTTTTGCTACCGGTTAGGGCCCTTGTTTCATGCGGGAGGTCTCTAGCTCTTTTAGGTTTTGTGACAAGTTGTGGCCACATGCTTTGTTGTGTGAGTTGTGGGTCCACTATGGAAGCTTTTGTCTTCTATTTCGGGTCTAATTTTTGGAAGTTTGTTGTTGATGACCCCTCCTTTGTAGAGTATAAAGATGTAGATGATGGGAACCTTGAGGTGTTTCTTATTGTAGTGGTACTTGGGGCCATGGTTGTAAGAGTTGTGGTGGAAGGAGCTGGAGTTTTTTAGTGCTTCTCCTTTGTTGGCAGCCGCTCCTTTCTGGGTTGTGTGTTGGATGATCTAGAGGCTAGCGTTCTAGTGTCGAATAATGTTGTTTATCCTTTCATCTCAGTGACTCTAAGAAATTTTATGGTTTATATGGTGGTTTTGTGTACTATTTGGGTCCCTATTTTGGTTGCTCTACGAAGGTCTTTAGGTCTACAGTGGTTCCTGTTTGAGCCTTTTTCTTGGTTTATTATTCAAGGATACTTATCAGTTATTGTTGATGGCCTATTTAGGGTGTTGATCATTGTCTCTTTACAATTTCGTGAAGGGTTTTTGTCCCATGTTCTTCCTCTTAAGGCTTTCCCGTGGCTCTATGTTGGATGTTCTCCTTCATGGGTTGCATCGGGGTTGTGGGGTTTTTTATTTATTTATGTGGAGTTGGCTACGATGGTTGCAGTATCATTGGAGGAGGTTGGATATCATGCTTTTGTGGAGACCAGAGGTGTGGTGGGTTGCGATGGTGGTATGTTCTACATAGGATATGTTGGGCTCTGTTGGAGGCTCCTAGTGAATGCTTGCTCTCTTTGCTACGAGTTTAAAGACGGTGCCTTCTCTAGTTTCAAGTGCTAAATTTTTGTTTCCTTTCATCTTTTTGTTTGGAATACCCACTTTAGCTAGTAAGGACACTGGTCTTATTTTTTCTGGTAGCCAGTCGCTTGGTGATAGTTTTCAAGGGCACATCCTGATCTTTGGTTGTTTTTTGTTAAGGATTGGTGCAGGCTTTAGGGTTGTTCTCATCCTTGCCGAGTTAGTTTTTTTTTATGGCCATAGTGAAGGCTTGACACATTTTGTTTGCTTCTTTATCTTTCATGGTTCATGTGGAGGCAGAAGCAATCCCTATGGAGGTAGAGACTAGCTCCGTGAAAGAGAATGCTCATAACTTTATATGGTCTTCTCTTTTCTATGGTTGCTTAGATGAGGGTTTGAATCATGGTAGGATCTACTTTCTACTGGTCTCTTCCTTTTTTATCCTATAAAGGTGGGCTCCTTTTCTATTGAGGGGGAAAGGAGTTTCACAAAGAAGGGCAAATTTTCTATTATGTTGATGCCATTTTTTACTGGATGGTTTTGGATACCATTTTGGTACACAATGTGAAGGCTTGGGGAGCCTTTCAGAATCCCCTTATAAGTATGCCCCACTCTGTAGGTTGTTGGCCGTGTGCTGTTAATGGCCTTTTTTGGCTGATGCATTGTTAGTGGCTAGTTGTGGTCTATTATTTTCTAAGTAGCTTTTTGAGGACTACTTACTTTGTTGATCATGTGTTGTTTATGACCTTGACTTGTAATAGCCATCACTTCTATTAATTCATTGCTGATCTCTTGACGCCCTTGCGCTGTGGTTGTGTAAGGGTCAACACCCTTGTTATGTTGCTAAACTTAATAAAAAACATATTAAACATAGATTAAACCAAAGTCTATAAGTCTGTTAAATATAGAAATGATGCTACACCAAGACAAAAACAAACAATAGAAAAAATAAAACCAAAACCAAAACAAGAAATAAAAAACTTCATAAATCAAAGAAGAAGTTAGCATCCACGAGACTAAACGTAGCCAATGGGACACCCCGCCCAATCAAACCGACTTCGGAAAATCAATCCTTTTCCTATACAAGGTGATGATGAGCATCCTCAACTTCTCAGTGGTACCCCTGTTGAATATAATATATGAGGAGCCAGTTGTTAAGATATTAATATAATTGTCCCTATTGTCCTTTAAGATATCACATTCTAAAATAAATTATAAATTAATTTTTTAATCTTTTTCTCTTTATTTTTTTTACCATATTATATATTCAAAACTTTAAAATTTAAAATCATATCTATGAGATTTAATTTCAATTAACTGGAACTCATCTTACTTTACAAGTCCCTATCAACATGACTATCATATTTTTAGAGAAGAAGAGCTTTTAATGTCCACGAGGCTAGACATTAAATAGTCCATCAAAAAGAAGTAAATGTGATGGCTAATTATAAAAGTGGTAGTCAATGTGGAGTAGGGGAAGTGTACCAATAGCTGTTATAACTAACTTCGCACACCCATAGATCCAAAATGATACATTGGATTTCGAGAATTTTGTTTGGTTGTCTTTATATGCGACTTAACTGCTTATAGCTATTGTTCTGGCTTCTAGGTAGTAAAGACAAACACTATGAGATCCATTATGCATTCAGGGGTCAAAAAGTGGTAATTTCAAAGTGTTGTCCGAAACATATCCCTATTAACCCATTACCCATTTGCTTTGACAACAAAAAAAATGCATAATTGATCTAGTACTTCTACACAAATGCCCTAATAATCGTGCAACTTTTGTACAAATGTCCTAATAATTGTGCACTTTTGATACCAATAAACTTGCACATTTGATCTAATAATTGTATTTTCAAAAACTAGAGAACTATTTGTCCATAGATAATTTAGTAATAGACTTTTAATTTGTAAAATCTAGTGTATTGTAATTTGAGAAATCTAGCATGCAATAATAATTGAAACATGGTAGGGAACACCCCACAGAGCAACGATAAGTTGCGAGCCTCTCATTTCAGAGGTCTTGGGTTCGAGTCTACTTGAGCCCCATTGACACATGGTAATGGTGCTCTTCCCTTATGGACGCAACTATTCTCCATGCAAAATGCACCATTGACCAAATTTCAAAAAAGACAAAAAAAAAAACAACAGATATGGAAAACCATAAAAACATTTGCCATTGTCTCTAGTGCATTTCGCGTGGAGATTTTAGGTCCTCAAATCTGTTGACCAGAAAAATTGCAATGGAGAGTTAAATAAAGTCACATGAAAGAAAACAAAGAGAGAAAAGGACTCCACCCTTGAACTCATCCATCTCCGTCAATCACATCGACGATCAAGGCGCCAGGTTAGGACAACTAACCCTGGGTTCGAACCCCGGCCCTGGTGGATTTAAATTCAGCACTACGGTCTACTCACCACTTTCCTTCACCTGCATTGCGCGTGATACAGCACAGCGTGAGGTGGAAGGATCAACTCTGTTTCCCTATAGATCCAGGTTCGAATCCCAGCAGCTGAAAGCAATAAAAAAAACTCTAGAGGGGAAATGCGAGCAGAGGAGGAGCAGCTTACATATGGGAGGAGCTCTTGTGGATAGCTTCCGACGGTGGTGCCATCGTCGCTGGAACGCCTCCCCATCTGCGCCAGCTGAACCAGATAAACAAACAAGTAGTAATAGTGATAAAGACTACTGTTCATCCTCGAGGGCTGCGTCTTCGTTTGAGGCAGCCGGAATAGGTGGATTAAAGCCTGTGCGGGTGCAGTTCAGGAGCGCGATGGCCGCACCTGACCGCCACAGAAAAGTAGCTCTCTTTTCCCTATTTAACTTAAAAAAATTGAAAAATGAAATTCTTGTCAGAATTTACAACCGATAATTCATACCCTCCTCAAGAATGCCGTAACGAGTTGTATTTAGCTTTCTTGGAGCTGTATTTTACATTGTCTTTTCCTGGTGCGCTTTCAATTTTCACAATTAGAAAGTTGTATTAGAATGCTGCTGTTGGTTTGTGTTTTCTTGACTGTTTTGGAATTATGGACCCAAATAGAGACATTCATCCTCTTCTTCTTTCCAAATCTGCGATTTCTTTTAGGGGAGTGTAATCTTTTTAGCTGCCTTCCACATTTTTGCCTTGGGATAATTTATATCTCTGTCTGGTGTCCTTCAGCATAGGTGCCATGACCAAAGGGTATCTTTTTTGGTCAAATTCACGTAGGATTTGCTCCTGACCTTGTGTTTTGGGTACACCACACCCAAAATTGGATGCAGTGGTTCACCTATTTCAGTATTTCAATATTTTAACATTTAACATGTGTTAAGGGAATTTGACAATGGGTCTGCATTATGAAAACCCGATGATGTTCCACTTGAATTGATTCCATACATGAAGTCTGCGTTCCTTCTTTGAAGACCTAAGCTGTTGAATTTTATGGGACATCTGAGAACCCTGGCACCTTGACCCTACAAGATTGAGTCTTGCTAGGTTAACAAAGACAGGAATTTCTGACCCGAATTAAGACTTAAGAACAACCTACTATAAAGAAGCCTCAATGGCGCCTGACTAGGCATTCTGGCCTTTTACAATTTTCTCTTTACTGTCAGTATGGTAAACATGTATCAGAATGTTGTTGTTGCCTTGTGGTCCCGTGGAGCTATTCTAGTGTCGTGGTTGCAAATAACATAGTTCTGTTTCTACTTTTCAGATTTGCCGTTGCGTTTTAGCTGCCTGCATGCTAGACTGTATTGTAAATTCTTTGAAACCATATACTGTGGGGTTTTATGACAATAATTGATCTTCAGATCATGTATGAAAAGACATGTTTCATCTTTACGGGACAGTTCACAACCTATAGTAACATTTGGATTAGATTGACCAACACCTTGAGGGTTGAAGTCTTCACATAGCTTCTTTGAACAAGAGAGATCAGCAAAAACAAGATTTTGACCAAAATCAACAAGAAGAGATTCAACCTCTAGAAAGAATTTGCAGTAGCTTGTGTTTAGGCTGGCTGTCCTTGTATTATTCGACATTTATTGTCTTGCTCTTGTAAACATTTATCAGAATGTTCTTGTAACTTTTTACCCCATAGACTGTTTTGTCTTATTGGAAAAATAAATTCTTATTTCTTGTCTTCTTTTAGTAGCCATAAGCTTCATCTTTGGCAGGGCGCTCACAATCCATTCGTTTTACATCAGTCATTAAATTATTGCCTTTTTGCTCATTCCAGTTAGATGGATATTGGAGCTTTCCAATAAAAGTGATTCTTTAGAATTCTGACCAAATTTAATTTGAGAGGATCCAATCTCCAGAAAAAGCCGCAATTGCTCATATGTAGGCTTGCTGCACTTCAGAGTTTCTTTGTCTTTGTCTCACTCTTGCAAGTATTTATCAGAGTGTTGCCTCTGCTTTGTATTCCCTACGCCTTTTGGTTCTTATTAAGTAGAATTTTGATTCCTCATCATTTTGTCGGCCATTAGCTTTATCTCTATGGCAGCGTCCTCTCACTCCATTTGATTTATATGTATTCATTACCCTATAGTACTTTTGCACATGCCAGTTTGGTGAAATAGATATTGGAGCTTTCTTATATAATATAATTTTATAATGGACGATTTATGTTAAATTCTGATCAAGATTAACAATAAAGATGCAGTCTCCAGCAAGAATCTGCAATTGATTGTAATTACATCTGCTGGCCTTACACAGTTCTTTGTGTACTCACAATCTTGCAAACATGTATCATAATGTCGTTGCTGCTTCTTTTCTTGTGGACTAGTTGGTTTTGTTTCCCTTGGACTCTCTGGTTCCATAGATATAAATAGATTTTTAATCCCTTGTCTTCTTTTGTTGGCCATAAGCTTTCTGTCCCTGGCAGGGTGTCTTAATTTCATTTGTTATATATGTATTTAGTACAGTAAGTAAACTGAAATACTATATATAAATTATCTAGGCTAATTTAATAATTGTGACTAATTGTGCACAAATTAACCTAGATTATAGAGCTGGGACAATGTATGGAAATCAAAAAAGCATATTAGGTGTACTCAGCTCTTCGATCGATGATAGATAAATGTGCTGATGCTACATTGAAATGATTTGCCACTATCAGAAAATTAACTGTGTCTTATGATTGTCTTTTAGTCTGACCTGTTGCAGGAAATGTTGAGAATTGATCCCGAGATCCTTGAATTTGAAGCCAACAACTGTGAACCTTATCTGACGTGCAAAAATGATTTGAGTTGCATGGGATTGACATGATAGAAAGTGTGCCTAAAGATCAATTTGCAATTGGCTTCGAGATATTTGACTCTCCCAAGCTACTGTCTGGAGACACCATTGAGGAGCTTACTGATTTGTTAGGTGAATGAGTTCTAGGTCTAATCCCTTGGCATGCAAAATTAACACTGATGAGAGAGATTGAAGACAACTTGTAGACATGCAGATGGCCTTTATGGTGCTGCAGATTTGATTCCTTTAATTCCCTTGAATTCAAATCTAAATATGCTATTATTTATCCAATCCATAGGGATAAGATGGTGATCTCAAGGTAGCAGGTGAATGTATGGAAATTAACGCCAATGAGGGTGAAATGTGGATGGATAAGGATGGGGTCATGAGCTAAATTGAACATGTTATGCAAAAATGACTTACATGGATAAGGTGGTGATCTTGAGGTACAATGCAAATATATGGAAATTAATCCCAATGTGAATGAAATGAAGATGGATAAGGGTGGGGCAATGCGCCAGACCTAACATGAGAGTTTGCCACTTGGTTGATATGTTATTGCATTGAGACATTCTCATCAAGGTGTGCACAAATCTCAATGATAAATGCTATTTTACCATTGCATTTTGTCTTTGCGTTGATGTGTGCATGAATCTAAAATGAGCATCCATTTCAATGTATACCATAAATATTCATTTACTCCTAATTTCCGAAATGATACCATTTTTGGAAACGAATACAAAGGTTTTTCTTGTACTCTACTTCGTATGACTGGTCTATCAAAACATACTAATAGCAGGAGTGTGCTATATGTAGCTCCTGTCACAATCAAATTAAGTGCAAACTACAAGTTGCTCTAATTGTCTAGGAAAATGAAAAGGCTAGAGAAGGGTAGGAAATTTGTCCTATTCAAAATGTGGTATGAAAACCTTTAAATGATGTGGAGATGTGATAAGGGTCCATGTAATTCAGCCATATGATAAAAGACCCAAGTCTTGTGGTAATGAGGTGCGTTAAGACTTTCCACAATGAGGGCAATGTGAAAAAAGTTTGCGTGATGTGGCCTTGCAATAAAAGTCTATGTAATTTGGACAATCTATTTGATAAAACTCCATGCCATGAATGCAACATGATAAAAGTTTGTGTGATGCTGCCATTGGATACAATTCCACATGATATGGGCACGTGATGTGATTAGACTCCATGCAATATGGATATGCCATTGAAACAATATAATTTTGTTTGGATATGTTGGCAGCTTTTTATCTAGCACAAGATGCCATTTGAAGTCTCAACCCTGAGAAGATAAATCAACAATTATGTCCCCCTATAATTGGTTGTATCCAATCAATACAAGGAAATGAAGGAAAGTTGGAAAAAATAACTGCATTAAAATCATGTACTAACTCTTATGATTAAGTGTATTTAACAAATACATAGTGAATATTGAATATTAATCAAATAGGCATATAAAGTAGGGGTGAAAAGATGCCCCACATTGTTGCCCCCCTGATGAGGCAACCATCACGTCTTTTAATAAATCATGTAGGCTCAAAAGGACTTATGGTATGATGGATAAACATTGGATAGATGACAAACATGTAAAGACAACAACAAGCAAAATGTGATTGTATAAAGTAATAGTGAATAGCAAGTGAGCTCGATGAAGTAAGAAAGTAGATAAAGAAACAAATGGCCCAAGTAGCCTTGATACCTAGAAAATACCTCTTGTAATACAACCAAGCAGACAACAATAATAGTATCTTCATAGATGCATGATTTAAATTGTATCTTTGTTGACTTGTCATCCTTATGTAAACAAATCAAAGGCATCGATAACAAAGTTGAGTGTCATGACAAAGGGTGCTAACAAAGTAAGATGAAATTTATGTCTTAAGTATTTTTTATCAAAAGGGTTCTTATGCTTAGCATTAATGACCAAGTCACACAATCGAAAATCTTTGTGAACAGTGCCTTTGTTAAATAGATTTCGGTGATCATGCAGTTTTTCCGCTCAACGACACCATTTTGTTGAGGGGTGTAGGGTGTTGTTAATTGGCGCTTCATGCCATGTTCATAGAAATGGGAGAAGGCAGAAGAACATAATTCTCCCCCATTGTCAGTTCTAAGAGTAACAATATGTTGACCAAACTCTTTCTATAGATGCTTTGAACTTTTGAAACAAAACAAACACCTCTGATTTTTTATGAAGGAAATACACCACATTTTACGATTGAAATCATCAACAAAAAGTAAGAAATACTTGGTCCTAGTAAGAGGGGTAGCCATAGGTCCACAGATATTAGCATGGAGCAGTTGGTAGTACCTTAGAAGCTCTCCAGGAGTTGCCATTTAAAAATGGAGTCCGATGCTGTTTCCCAGCCTGACATGCTCCGCAAACTCCGAGATTCTGGGTCTGGATCTCTGGTAGTCTAATGACAAGATCTTCTCGAACAAGCTGAGAGAGATAGTGCACTTAAGTGCCCATATCGCTGATGGTAGAGTGTACTAATAGAGGAGCGCTTGGCTGCCATGGCAAGCTCCTGAGAATCACTAGAGTCAACAAGTCTGAATAGAGCATGATCCTCAAGACCCACGACAACAGTACATTGAGTCACCTGATCAATGATAGTGCACTGATGTGAACTGAAGGTCACGTCTAGCCAAGGAGAATGTCTTAGAATTTGATTGACTGAGAGAAGGTTGAGTTCTATGCCAGGAACATAATACACGTTGAGGAAAATCAATATCCTTCCTCTAGACTAAATCTGCCCGTTGCCCTTTCCGACAACAGTGCACTCTTCCCCTTCAAAAATAACAAAATTTGAGAATGGGTGAAAGTCGGTGAACCAATCTCAGCGATGAGTGAAGTGGTGTGAGGCACCTGAATCAATATACTAGGCAGGGGATTTCACACGATCTGCAGGTCTTTTAGCCATGAAGGCGTAAGATAGACTCACCCTGCTCAGTGTACTCCGCTACATTTGTTTTAGGTTGTGAACCACTTTGTTTGCCCTGTGCAGCCAAGCGTTTACGATACTCAAGTTTCATGTGCCCATACTTATGGCAGTAGTTGCATTGAATGTTCTTCGAGCCTTTTGATGCCGGAGCAAAGAATTGCTGCTGAGAAGACTGAGAAGATGGAAATTTGGCTGTGAAGGCTTTTTCTTTGGAAGATGAACTGGTACCACTGCTGAATTGTTGTTTCCAACGATCTTGCTATAAAAGCATTGTGCAGAGATCGGAAAACCTCAAGTCAACATTAGTTGAAGCAATGTTGAGAGTCTCAACAATGAGCTCAGAGGAAGACGGTAGACTTTTCAGGGTGGTCACCTCCATGTCTTCTTCCATTTTGCGTCCAATTGCTTCTAACTGATCTCAAATGTCCTTGATTTTATTGAGATGATTTTGTAGGGACACCTATTCATCCATCGTGATCGTGAAGAGCATGTTCTTTAAGAAGAACGCACGATTCTTATCAGAGGTTTCATGCAAACCTTTTAGATGCATCCAAATTTCTACAACTGTTTTGCCAGAAGGAACTCGTGGTAGCTGATCATCAGTAACTGAAAGTTTGATGAGCATAACAACTTCTTGATTTTGCTTATTGAATTTGCCCTACTCCTTGCCTTCTTCTTCAGGACAATCTGTCTTGCCCAAAACAATTTTGTCAAGACATCTTCTGTATTCAAAGATCGTCATCATACGCTGCTTCCAGGTATTGTAGTTTTTGTCATTGAATTTCTGACTCCCCTCAAGCAGAATATTTGTCAGAGATGCCATTGCGAAAACCAAGGTCAAAGGTAGTTGATCAGATGACGACACAAATATCGAGGCAAAAGACTTTCAATACGAAATTCGTTTAGTGAAAGAGACTAAGGCAGAAAGACTGCATCGATTTTGAGGTAGAAAAACAAATTTTCGGGCATGGATCTCAATGTAGGAATTTCAGAAGATCGAATCTTTTTTGAGAGAAACCCATAAAACCTCTCGAAAAACCCATCATGAATCTGTAATAAAAATTTGAATGCGACTAAAATATCAGAGGGTTTTGAAGAAACCCTAGTTTGTTGAAGGAAAAAAAGGTTTGCAACTATTGAGAAAATGCAGAAAGGAGGTCGTAGGGGTGAAGAAAACCCTAGCTGCAAGCAACAAAGGGTCTACAACAAAAAACGACCACAATGATGGTCAAAATGTAAAGAAAAGCCACTGTTGTTTCTGTAATGCGGCACCTTAGAAGCCCGTTTGCAAGAAAAATGACTACAAAAATGGTTAGGGGTGCCAAAACTTCACAGGAAAGAAGCTGCAAAACATAGAAAAACCCGTCGAGTGAAGTAGGAGACTTGCCGAATAGGGAGAAAAGAGGAAACCGTCGTCGTTTCTGTAAAAATCAACAACAAATGAGCCCGAAAAACACCAAATTGTAGGCATAAATCTCTTCACGGGCAAGGATGGTGTTCAAAGAATAGATGCGAGTAGAAAAAACATGCGTAAGGAAAGACGCGGCATAAGGAAAGGGAAGCCACAAAAATCTACAAAAAGGGTTTCGTGAATCAAAGACAGGAAGCCAAGAGGGGCTTGTGAATCACAAACAAGAAGCCACAAAAACCCTAGACGCCAAGAAAATAATTTTGAAAAATATAAGAACAAATAATTTTAGAAAGAAATTATAAATTTTTCGAAAAAATTTATTAACATGTCTCTGATACCATATTACACAGGTAATTGGTAAAAGATTGGATGATTTAATGAATGAACAAGACATTTATTTATAGTTTACAAAGAGACGATGTTTCTATTATGAAACATCGTTAGAACTAGAAACATTCTAATATGTACAAGATTTACAATATTGACCATTGAATAAAATAGAAATATATATACATAAATGTTATTCTAATACCTTTTAGCTTAAATTTGACAACCATTTACATGTCAAAATATTCATGTTAATTATAAACATAATATTTTCAAAATAAACTCCACTTAGAAAAATATATGCGCTCACTAAAATTATAAGTATAATAAAATAAAAATAAATATATTTGAAAACAAATTAATCTACCATTTCATATTTACAATGTATAACAAATATTTTAAAATTATTAATGGATATTAAGAATAATTAATTTAGTTGAAAAATATATTTTATATTTAATATTTTTATTTATTTTATTTTTAGCAAATTATTTAAATAGTGATAAGAAGTTTAAATTTTAAATATGGGAAAATTGAATGGAATTAGAAATTAAAATAAAAAAATAATGAATGTAGATACAATAAAATTTAAATGTCTTTCTATGTAGTAAATATAATTTAAAGTAAAATAGAATAATATTAAGGCATATAAAGTAGCACCAATTGATATTTCTCGACATTTCTTTAGATAGATGTATTTAAGATATCTATACTACTTGTAATCATGGAGTGTATATGTCTTTCTATGTAGTAAATATAATTTAAAGTAAAATAGAATAATATTAAGGTATATAAAATAACACCAATTGATATTTCTCGACATTTCTTTAGATAGATGTATTTAAGATATCTATACTAGTTGTAATCATGGAGTGGATATGACATGTTATAACATTCATGATCATCTAAGCGTTCATCAATCTTTAAGTCCTTGTCTTTGTTAGTTTTATCCATTTCAACATCAAAAGTATTGCCAATGATAATTCTATTCTCAATAAAGGGTCTTGTGGGGAAAAGCATTAATTAAACTCATAGGATTGGCTAGTGAAGGAGAGGTTTCCCTTAAATAAGAATAAGCCTCAAGAGCATACAAAAAACCTCTACCATGATGGAAATTAGGCAAATCCTCACATTTCCAAGAATTCAGCAAGAGCTCGAAAAGAGGAATAGTAGTTAGCAAGCCTCAAAGAATTATCTTAGGAGGTACAAGCTCTAAAGAATCAAACATGAAAGTGCAAGTAGACCAAGAGTGTATCTTTGAAGTAAGCTTGTCCAACCATGTGTTGTATGTTTAAGTGGAGCATGTGAGACATCCATGAGGCCCAAATGTAGTAGTTGTATATGTAAGAATGGAATCATGCAAAGATGATGATAGAACATGAAATGGAGGTACTGTATATGTATAAGCCATATGCTTAGTGATTTGAATTCTAGGTGGTCTAGGGACAATGTTTTAGGCAATGATCTGGATGTGTTGTAAGTGTGTGGAAGCATTAGACAAAGAAGAACACAATAATTGGAACAAACTATTTTATTAATCTATGCATTTTGTACATGGCACACTCTCATAGAGATGTGTGAATATCTATTTACAATATCTAGTTGCTAAGTTGCTCTCCTTGTTATGTTATAGATGTACATTCTTATTCTACATGATTGTGAAGGTTGTTATGGAAATTGAATTGGATGACATTTCGTGGGTGATGCTTCATCATTTGATGATTCAAAATTTGGTTGTGCGCCGTGCTAAGTTGCTGATGAATCACATTTCATGAAATGACTCCAAAGATGTATTGGTATATTGTGCATTGCTATGGGATGTTACATAATGTTTTGTGATAAACTTTGTATTGCACTTCACGAGTGTTTGGGAATGCAGGTGTGGCATGAAGTACATATAGAGTTCCCAAAAGTGCTATGCAATATGATCCTTAACATTGTGTAGATAGCACATGTTTAAAAGGGCTTGCGCATGAGCCAAGGTGTGGCTTTTGCATTGCGCTACATGCTTCTTAGCTCTTTTTGCATGGTGCATGATGCTAGGAGCTGTGCACATGATTGTCCTCTATGGAACTAATGTCCAATGGCATGCCTAGATCATTCTCCCCTTTTTGAAAGACAATCATCCTAAACATGTTGAAGGAAACTTGTGCAAGTCAATGCAAAGCCTACATGGCATGTTTGACTTTTTGATTCACTCTTGGAATCTAATATCTCTTACCACTCACTAAAATGTTGATGCTTTGAGGATTGGTTGTTTAAATACTTTGGTGACAATGTAGATTGGGATGCCCAAGGATTATGTCATTGAAATCAATTGGTGTGATCTCACATACTAGCTCCTTAAAGAAAGGATGAATAGAATATGAGAAGCAATGTTGATGGATGACATGTATATATTTAGTATTGTAGGAATTGATCCATCCCCAATTGTAAGACTATGAATGGGGCGTAATTGACAAATTTAGATGCACAACACTAGTTTAGAAATGAAATTCTTTATGCTATTGCTAGCAACTAGAAAAACCAATGGCTATTGGCTACCCCCTTGCACTCACATATGCAAATGGAATAGGTGCTTTGCTTTTGCATTAATCATGAATGTTATGATTGTTGCATGAAGATAGGTACCTTTGGGGTCTATATTCTCCACCTCTAGCTCATAGGAAGACCTTGCTTTTGTGCACAAGAATAAATTCTTCTACGCATGAGACTTTGTGTCGGCAAGGTTGTTGTATTTATGTTTGTTGTACCATTTAATTGTCTCGGATAGTTTCGGTTTAAGGCAATTTTTGTTTGGCATGGGGTTTTTTCCCATTTGCCCTTTATTTTTGCCTTACTCCTTAATGACAATTACATAGTGATAGGCTTCTCTTGTCTTGATTTTCACTAGTTTCAGTTTGCACTAAATGAAGCGTGCATCCTGTTGATATACTTGAGGATTTTATGTTGCTCTAACTTGAATATGCTCAGCTTTGAGCTTTGCATAAAGGTCGTGCAAAGCATTACATAGGTATAGACTAATTGGTTATGTCCTTGGTGCAATTGTTGCTATTGAATGTAGTGGTCATCATAGACATCTTCAAGATGATGGATTTGAAGAAAATTTGCAAGGTAGGCTCAAATTTTCCTCTTGTTTGGTTTTCCTCATAATGCACATGGGATTTCTCACACTTCTTGATGGGTGAATAAACTTTTAGAAGCACAATACAGATCTTATCCTTGTTAGAAAAGTTGTTTAGAGAGAAAAAGTACTCTAATTGATGTAATCAATTATCTACAACGTCTACATCTATTTTACCCGCAAACACAAAATTTCTAAGTTCACTTGGAATCCTGGGGGACTCGGCCACTGAAAGTTTTGCCAATGCCTATGGAACTACCCATTCAAGGACTTCTACAAATTGGTACAACATAAAGGTTTGTTATTCTTGAAGAGTCTTTTTAATTTAATCTTCGATCATTACATCAATTGCATCTTGCTCCACTGTCATTTTAATGCAATTGAAATGACTTGGAAGGTAATTAGACGGATCTTGTGGCTTGATGTTTGAGCTCAAATACTTCGATCTTGTTTGGTAGGATATGCAAGATGAATCACTCCAATATCAATAATTTGAATCCTAGGTGGTTTGGGGGACACACTTCTAGGTGTCGGCCTAGATGTGTTGTAAGCGTGTGCAAGCTATATGGAGATAAATTGGAACAAAATGTTTTACTAATTTGCGTGTTTTGTACATGGCACACTCTTGTAGAGAAGTGGTTTTGTTTTTGTTTACAATGTTGGATTGCTAAATCTTTCTCGTTATGTTTTAGATGTATAGTTATATTTGACATGATTTTGGAGGAGGTGGTTGTATTGGAAATTGGATTGGTTGGTCTTCCATGTGTGATTTTTCATCTTCCAATGATTAGGATTTTGGTTATGCAGTTTGTTGATAAATAACATGTCATGAAATGTCTCTAAAAAATGCATTGGATTATGGCATGATCTATGAGATGTTGCACAATATGTTGTCTTGAGATCTGTATTGCATGCCATGAATATATCCCGGAATGCAACGTTGGTGTATGGTGTAGAAAAAATTGTCGACAATGTTGAGCAGCATGACCTTAAATTTTTGTGGATGATGCATGATGTAAAGCAGTGTGCAAAAGTTGGGAGTGGCTTTTGAGTAGTGCAACATGGCTCTTGGCACTGTGTACATGGAACATGATGTAGTAAGGTGCACACAAGATTGTGTACTATGGCATTGGTGTCTAGTGGTGTTAGCATTTGTGCAATAGCATGTAGATCATATTGTAGGAGTATATAAAGATCAGTGATAGATTTATGCTGCTCTGAAATTATTTGCTATGGTCAGAAAATTAATTTTAATAAATGTCTTAGTCTAAATTGTTGTAGGAAAAGATGCAGATTGATTCCAAGTCGTGAAAGTTTGATCTTGACTGCTGCAAACTTGATCGATGTGTACAAAATGATATGAGCTGCACAACACTGATATTACAAAAAATGCACCTGAGGTGATTTGTGCTATCTTGCTCTGTCAGGTGGTGTCTAGAGTCACCTTGATGAGCTTGTCAATTTGATAGGTGAATGGGTTCTCCCAGGTCAAACTTCTTGGTTGACTGAATTAATGGTGATGAAAGAGATTGAAGACAACATTCGTAGACACATAGACGACCAATATGCTGATGCAGATTTGATTCCTTTAATGACCTTGAATTCTAAAGCAAATGCTTAATTAATTATCCAATTCCCTGTGTTATTCTGCCTTGTGTTTTAGTGCACAATGAATGTCTTTAAATACCATAATGTAGCAACATGCGACACATGTGTGGTAGATCAGCTCATGACAATTAGTATAAAGGGATGGGCAAGCTTAAATTTGAGATTGGAGCTCTGGCATTTGGTGATCATTCTTGTGTTCCTTGGGGCTGACTTGGATCAATCTTGAATTACAACTTTACAAGGAAATGATCTATAGAGATAAGGTGGTGATCTCAAGATTGGGAGCGAATGCATGGAAATTAGTGCCAATGGGGGTGAAATGAAGATTGAAAGGGATAAGGTCATAAGCTAAATCTAACATAAGAGTATGCCACTTGTCGATATGTTATTGTGTTAAAACATTCCCATCAAGGTGGGCACAAAACTAAATAGGAAATGGCATGTGTATGCTAATTTCACCATTACAGTTGCATTACAGGTTTTTTCACATGTGATGGTTGGCTGAGACAGATGTTAGAGCTTTCTGTTAAAGGATGATTTTTTTGTGAAATTGAGTAAAATACATATGGTTTTGAAGCAGACAATTTTTGATAAATTTGGCTAAAATATGCATGCTACTAAACTACCTCCTGATTTACTTTAGTAATCTTTGCTGGAAGTGATAGGCATGCTTGTACTTCCGACTTAATTGCATTCTCTGTTTTCAGATGTACTTAATTACAAGTAAAGAACTGGTATGTAAAGTGGTGGAGGGGAGCAGAGCAGATTATTTTCCCTGGCTGTTGTGAAGGATTATTTAGCACTTGATCCAGAGCTTTTTCCTTGATTTCTCGAAGTGATAATCAGATTGTCAAAGGAAAATGTTAAATAAGGAAATGAAGTTGAGATAGTTGCTTCAACTACTTGTAACTTGTTTGCCAAAGACCTTAATTGACATTATGGGTACGGATTTGCTCGCTAAGAGTATTTATTTCTCGGAAACAACCTAAAGCTTGCATTGTTAACTTCAAAGTTCTGTGCAATCTTTTTCCTCCTTTGAGTTGTTTGCTTCTATGATCTCCAATATGTTTTTGTACTTCATAATCAAACAATGTTTATTAGAGCATTTGGCTTCTCTTTGGTAATGAGTATCATATTTTATTTTATGTTTTTAAAGATGGAGACCCTCCCCATGAAAGTTTTCAACTGCACATTGTTTTATGCAACCTATCATTAATCATGTAGTCCACATAGAAGTTAGTATCTAACATCCTTAGGTCATTACAAATTTCGGTGTCAAATTTCTCATTCATACAGAACAAATGATCAGAATTTGTTGTTTTAGGCCTTCCCCACAGTCCACTTAAAAACTGTTAAGTCATATAAATACCACAATAGCTGAGATTTATTGTTTCTTCTCTGTTGACAGTCTTCATACTCTATTTAGGTTGTTTAATGTCTAAAAATTGTCAGTCCACCTCTGATTTATAAACTTATCCATTATTCTCATTTATTATGCATTTTTTTAGGATTTCAATATGCCATTATATAAGAAAGATGAAAGAATGGGACCATGATATGCATCAAATGCTTAACTGAAATATTCAATCAAAATTTGTTGTTTGTGGCCTCCCCACAGTCCACTTAAAAACTATTAGTTAAATGAGCTCCACGATACCTTAGGTTTATTGTTTCTTTTCTGTTTACAGTCTTCATACTCTATTAAGGTTGTTTTATGTTTCAAAATTGTCAATCCACCCCTGATTTATAAACTTAAACTTTATTATCATGTATTATACTTTTTTTCTAGGATTTCAATATGCTATCGTATAAGAATGAGTCAATCCATCCCTGATTTATAAACTTAAACTTTATTATCATGTATTATACTTTTTTCTAGGATTTCAATATGCTATCGTATAAGAATGATGAATGATGAATGAATGGGACCATGATATGCTTCAAATGGATAACTGAAATATTCAATAGATAGTGAAAAAGACAGGTGGATTTTGGCAACAAAAATTGAGGTACATGATGTGCAGCAAAAGTGCAAAGCACTCTGCTTACCCAATAAAGAAAATAATAAGAGATAAGTGTTATAAGTAATCCATAAAACGAAAGTTGTACTTTCGAGGATAATAAGAAAAATAATAATGGCTTGAATTAGATTGATTTGCTTTGTGGGGAATGCCTTACTTTTAAAATTCGATCCTACAAACATGCAGGGCTATGCTTGATTGCCATATAAAAATAGCTGGAGTTTAGAAATAAAAAACCAGAACTCTCTGTGACATTCTTGACAGGTCAGCTCTTTGAAGAGTTGTTTTCTTGAAGAATAATTGAAAGTGAAACTTCTTCTCATGTTTCTATATGCTCCAGATCTCTCTCTGGATAATTAGCTTGAACAGATAACTGATATGAATATCAGAACAAATATCAGATAATATGGATCTTTTTCTCTGGATAACTAGCTTGAACATATAATCAATATTAATATCAGATACTAATGTTGCTTACGTTGTTCCAGAACTTGCTCGATACAGATTTTTTCACAGAATATGGTGAAGCCAATAGGTACCAGATACAAGAGGTTGTTGGGAAAGGAAGTTATGGCATAGTAGGTTCTGCAATTGATACTCATACTGGTGAGAGAGTGGCAATTAAGAAGATTAATGATGTATTTGAACATGTCTCTGATGCAACTCGCATTCTGAGAGAAATCAAGCTCCTTAGGCTGCTTCGTCATCCAGACATAGTTGAAATTAAGCACATTATGCTTCCTCCTTCGCGGAGAGAATTCAAAGATATTTATGTCGTGTTTGAGTTGATGGAATCTGATCTGCATCAAGTTATCAAAGCAAATGATGATCTCACTCCTCAGCATTATCAGTTTTTCCTCTATCAGCTACTTAGAGCTTTGAAGTACATACACACAGGTGTGAAAATATTTTCTGCTAGATTTCATAACAAATCATACTGGATTTGTTTTTAGGGCTTTACAACTTTTATATTCTTGTTGTATTCACTCAATATTTTTTTTCGATTTTCCTGGCAGCAAATGTATTTCATCGTGATTTGAAGCCAAAAAATATCCTGGCAAATGCAGACTGTAAACTGAAAATATGCGACTTTGGGCTTGCACGCGTTTCATTCAATGATGCCCCTTCAGCAATTTTTTGGACGGTAACTTTAGTCACCTTGGTTAAGGTTGAATAGGAGAGAATTTTTTGCATCTAGCTATGTTAATAGAGCTGTGGCTCCAATCTTGTTTCTTTTATCTTCCTCGAAAGAGTAATGCTTGTTCTCACTGCTGTAATGCTTACAAACATGTCATTGTCAAAGCCGAGGAAGGAAAAAATGCAGTGAGATTGGCATTTCTATGTGAGGAGCCAATTCTCATGTGTCATATATTCTTTGTGTTAGTATATGGCCCAATCATGTGTGCAAGTGCCTGCAAGTTTACAACTTTACAGGAAAATTTGCCACCATATTATGCACCTGCTTTACCTTACCTCAGGAAAACTAGTAATTTTGAAGTTGATATTATACAACAAATCGAAGTAATCAAGTTGACCATGAAAGAAATGCTATTTTTTGAAATATTGATGATTTTCGCATTTTGGTTGCAGGATTATGTGGCAACAAGGTGGTATCGAGCCCCTGAACTTTGTGGATCTTTCTTCTCCAAGGTAAGCCTCTCAATCCTTGGTCGTCTATACTTGTCGTGCTTCCATTTGTTTGATATATTGTCATGCTGTCTTAAATAGTAACATTGAACCATTGGGTCCTGTAGCCTACATTCACATGCCATTATTTTAAAATAAAAGATGTAATTTATAATGTGGCATGCAATGGAGTATCTAATAATTGTTTCTACCATGTCCGCCCTAGAATACACAATAATGATGAATGATCATAATACACATGTTCTAGTATCCAGTAATAGAAACAACATGATTGAATGGTTGAAAATAATAAACATGGATAAACACTGTCAATAATGTATGCTAAGTTGCTAACCATCAGGCAGTATTTTAACTTTACCTGCCCAAAATATCTCAAGTAGAATTCAATCTTAGAAATCTAGATAGAAGAAAATTGAAATGGAATTTATGAATGTTGTTGTTAGTGAAACTAACAATTGGGCAGTTGTGTGAACAAGCTGTGGTTTGTGGCGATGGGAAAATAAATGATAATGAGAAATGTTCTTAAAATTCAAGGTTAGGTAGCTAAAGATGAGAAATGTTCTTAAAATTCAAGGTTAGGTAGCTAAAGATTTAAAACTGATAATTGCACAGATTTATTGTGCTATGTTTATGAAGCGGGTAAATAAAGGAACATTTGAGCTCAAATTTAGTGTTATGTTGATGTTCTTTAAGTGGTGTCTGTTGATGTTCTTTAAGTGGTGTCTAATTTATTTCATTTTATCTAATGTAAATACATTTAGTTTCACAATGTATCTTGTTTTATGAAATCTACCAGTAGTGTTGAATCTGTTGCTAAAAATGTAATCTTCTTATGGTCGGGGACTCATACTAGTAATAAGGGTATTATTGTAAATAAATGCATGTTTTGTTTAATCGAAGTACATGTGTTTTCAATACAGGGATGATATGAACTCATGTTTAAAAATGTAGACTGACATTCAAAATGAAAATCTTTTCTAAATTACTAAGTCAACTGAGTTGCAGGACTAACATTTAGCATTTGAAGTAGTCACATTTAAAATCTATTCTGAATTTTGATTACTAAGTTAACCAAGTAGGAGGGCTAACATTGTTAATTTGAGATAGTGACAATTAAAATGTATTTGAAATTACTAAGTAAACGAAGGTGTTTAGTCTCAACCTATATATGCCGCTAGTTATGTGCATATATCAAAATGCTGTCCTATTACATATTTGTCCTATTGCATCTTTACCCTCCCTTCTGTTCACAAGTTCATGAAGAATTTGAAGGACTTGCTATTCCTCCAACTTGAAAATCTGCCTTCCATATCCTTGGAAGGATTTTTTCCATCGGATGAGGTTTTCTATAGAATTTAATCTCAATAAGATATTTCATCATTGTTTGACAGGTCTCAGTGCAGGCATTAAAATCATCCATGATAACGACATCACCTAGTTAAGAGTAATGGGGGGATCTTTGTTTATAGGTCAGGATACTTTCACCATCAATGCACACAATACGCTGCATGTTCACCATCTCCACAATACCTACATTTCAAATTCATCTTTATCATTCATCTAAGGCAGCAAGTAATTTGCTACAGTATCCTGCTCCAGCTGGTGTGCAATTATGATTTTATAGCTTTACTTGTTAGCAGCATTCCATGCAAAAGCACATTGAAGAAGTCCAAACAGTAAGGTAATAGGCATGATATCTTTATCTACTGGGAGCAAGTTACAATATATTCCACCACATAAATTACCCTTCTTCATCCTGTAAACTTTGGGATTTTACAGGATGAAATATATAATCAATGCATGTCCAGATAAATTTTACATTTATAACATGTATTTCTTAGACTATTATCTGCGTAAGTAGTCCTATGGTATGATTATTAGGTTCTTGGTCGGATTTCCCATGTGAAAACCATCAAATACCAGGGTGCCAATGTAAGTTATTCTAGTATTCCTGGGAAGGCCCAATGCTTCACCCCTGTGAGCATCACCTTGATGCAATCAATGCTAAGTGTCCCATTTTCTCTCATGAGAGATGGATTCTTGTGAACGACTACTCATAAAACATGGGTCAATGAGTTTGACTCGAAAACTACACAGTCAAATCTTGATAGCAATATCACAACTTGAGTTGCCGTGGAAAATATCTCCTACTTATCAATATAGGAACCTGCTTTTCAGTCTCAGAGCAGGTTACTTTGTACTGTTTCAATACAGTCATTGATGATTGGTCCTTGGATGAAGCTCCTGATAGCAACTAAGTGCATCAATGGCAACTTGTGTGAATGCTGCCCTCAACTTTTTACATGAAAATTAAATATCTAGTCAAACAAAGTTCAGGGTTATCATATTGCTTAAAAGAATCTAAACAACTGTCAGATACGCTAGTCAAACTGTAAAACAGCTGCTGCAGAAAGTTTGCCATTCAAAGTTGTTATTTTTGTTTGAACTTTTTTCAGCTCAAAAAATGGTACCTTTTTTTTTTCCTTGTAAGCAGGTTTAATTTTTAAAAAGTAATCAAAGAGATTATTTTTCCCAAAGTAAATGCAGGTCGATGCTGCTGAAAAGTGAAAGCTAAAATAAGATCTGGTCAATGCCACAACTATTATCACTTCATTAATAAACTGTTTTTTCTGTCCTTGTTTGCCTGAATCTAGAGGGATTGTAGAATGTCATTATTTGATCTATAAATGGTAATTAGCATTAGTCAATCAAGGACAATGTCATGTTGGTCAGCACAGCCAAAGAAAATTAAATACAGGTTGGCCAGGAGAGAGTAAACTGGAGTTTTAAGCTATTTGACACGACTTTGATTCTGATGATATTATTCTACTAAAATGTAAAAATAAGTTTAATGATGATATCATGAGTCAATATACGATCTGATAATTTGTTGGATGATGTTATGGTGATAGCATTGTCTTCATTTTCCTTCTGAGATATTCCCTGATTGTTGAGACTCTCTTCATTTTTGAAGATACACTGAGAACTTCATGGATAGGGTGCTGTAACACTATAGATCTATGGTTTGAAGCAGAGGTGATGATTCTTCATGAAGGTAAGTAAGAGGACTAGATCCTTTTTTCCATGTTAGATATAACCTTTTTCTTGGTATGCTTTTTCGCTAAGTTGCCAAATTGGGCATGGGAACAGGTATGGGTGCGTGGGTGTGATACACCAGTACAGTGGGGTTGGGTACACTCATATATATGTATATGTAGCCTAAAACTGAATCGAGTTTAGAATGTCATATACCAATACATATGCTAAACAAAACCATTACAAATTTTAAATTTTGAAACATAACATATTAATTTAAATTCAGTTTTCAATATCAAAAGGATCAAACTTGAATGTTATGATAGAAATCATTGTTTAACATTTAAATAATACAATTAGCAATCAATTTCATAATCGGCATTATATGGGTCATCATTAAAACCAAGATTGTCATCAATATTAACATTAGATGATGGAACCATACTACCACTTGCACTAAAAGTATGCTGGCTACTTGACTCCGCAATTACGGAAGATTGTGCAACAAAAAAATCTCCAAGTTAGTATGCTCCGTTTCTACATCCTACAACTTTGTTGCCCCTTCCTTATTTTCCTGAGTAAGAGGGCACGATCTGGAATGCACATATATTAGCTCCTCTGCTTTTCTTGATACTAATCAATTGCACTTTACTGAGTGGATGAAGGAGTATGTACTCCAATTCTATTCAGTTGAAGAAGAATTTGCAACCTGTTGAAGCAAAGGGAGCTCTCATTAGAGCTTTTAAACTAGCAATTTTATAAATCAGACTTCAAAATTGAAAATAGTAATTTTAGCGACTGGGTAAAAATTCATAAACTTGTGATAAAATTTTGATCTCAAGAACTTGGAGGAGTAGCAATTTGTGGCTATTGAGGTATCACCAAGAGTAAGCATCCGTCCATTACTTGTAACGGAGAGCAAAATGATTTTGACAATTAAAGGCTACAAAATCAGCAAATTCAGTTGTAACTGCATCTTCCATATCAATATCAGGGAAGAGTTTAGTAAGAGCTTTCCTAAATCCTTCATTGACTTCTGCATCATGATATGGTGGCACCCTTGTTGGCATAGCAAGGATCTCTTTACTATAATATTTGGGAGCTAATGCGGAGGTAAGAAGATGGAGTCGGGCGGTCATTTTGTTCCATCACTCAACACAAATTGACTGCACCTCTTTGAAGAAGGTTTCTTTGTTGAACACATCGAAATACTGAAAGGGGGGTGGGTGGTGAATCATTATCCTCTTAAATTCAATCAATTATTTGCAACTTTAACTTCAAAACAGATTTGCCAAGGTGAAAATTAGAAAGACAAACATACACAACATCATTGCACACAAGGACACCAAATTTATGTGGAAAACCAACAAGGGAAAAGCCACGGTGATAAAAAACTACTTGGATCTACTGTCCAAATCCAGCCTCAAAAATTGAAACGACAGTACAACATTTTCTTACAGAGATTTACAACTGACTTTGAACTTTTACAAAATACATCCACGATATGGAGATAGCACAGTCCCTTTTTTGCACACTTCTACTACATCACCTTACAAATGATTTGATCTATATATATCCTCCGTAATTTATCAAAACATCAACTATGTGGGCCCCATGATAGCTTTTATTTGAAAGCATGATATACAAGTTGTGCATCATCACAAGGTTCAACTGAGTGCAAAAACATCCCAAAGCATGCTTCAAAGCAAATGCAAATAATTAGGATCATAGCAGAAGTGAAGGATCAAGTCTTGTTGGCCCAATCAGCAACAGATCACCAAAACTGTCAACTTAAATGCCTGTGCTGCCAGAGAGAGAGACAAAGATCATCATGCAGATCAAGATATGAGCATTGTTGTTCTTGCGAAGTATCCTTACAAACTTCTTTTGCAGTATCTGATAGTTATGTGTTGGTGCAAGTATAGAAACAACTTGTACAGATGAAAGCAGAGCATGCCCGATTAATTGTATCACACTAACTCTTTGAAGACAGAACTGCGATACACCAAAACATCTGAAACGTGCATAGATATACCTTGGCCCTTACTGAACGTGTTTATGAAACCGCATAACCATATCTATCAGTCCGGAGGAATGCGGAGCATTCTGTCTTGTTCTCTGAGACACTTTACACTGCCTTGGTACAGTTTTGTAATTAGTCAACTCTAACTTTTACCATGGAAGAGGCTATGGCATGTAACTCTGAATATAACCTCCTGATTGCCTGAGACTCTTGCTATGTGAAGGAATGCAGATCAAATTCCTATGACCCTGTCTTAAGAAGATGCACTGTTTATGCCTTGGACAATTTTCTTCAAAACACAAGTAAAGTGTGAGACTCATGAGATTCTCCTAACTCCTTGCAACATTCGAGAACCAACTTAGCTGATTGCACACCTTAAGATATTCCTAGCATGAAGAAGTTCATCATGAACTTCAAAAGATAAGGTACAACCTTCTTTTCTTATGTGCTACTAACTCAACTACATGCATATCAAAGAAAGGATATAACAGTTGCACAAAATATGGATGTTCGTCATGGACTTAAAAATATATGGTGCAATCGATACTTACAAAGTTACAACACATCCAGACTGCTTCATGTCATGATCACTTCTGCATTGGACTTTTGGACTGCTTCACTGACATTAATCACACTGACTCCATATCTGCATCTGCACCAATCCATCTCTTTGCCATCAGTAATAAGTTAACATCAATGACAACATATTGCAACATTCTTTAGGATCTTACTCTTTTGCATTTATGATGGATTTCATCTTCTTAGTCATTGAGTCTATGCCAATCATAAAACTCCACCAAGCATGTCTTGTCCATATTAGTAAAGTGGATCATACTCATGATGGGCTCGGTGAGACTAAGAAGATATTCCACACAATCCCTACAAGTGTCATCTAGAATCTCTTGCTTTACATTTGCTGCCCTCTCAGTGTCGGATTGCCTCTGTATGGCCCATGATTGGGTAATGACCATACCTGAAAGTGCCTCTCACACCTTCACAAGTTATCTCAAGATGATTGTGTTGGATACGAATCTAGTCTCAACAACCTATTTGAGAACAAAAAAATAAATAATTAAAAATAAAGAACCATATGGCCCATGATTGGCCAATGACCATGCTAGAAAGTGCCTCTCGCACCTCTACAGATCGTCTTAAGACAATTGTGTTGATCTACAGATCGTCTTAAGACAATTGTGTTGAATGAAAATCTAGTCTCAACAAAATATTTGAAAATAAAAATTAAATAATTAAAAACAAAAAAGAACGCAAATACATAATTTTTTTAACATA
Source organism: Thuja plicata (assembly GCA_018584345.1). NCBI lineage: Eukaryota > Viridiplantae > Streptophyta > Pinopsida > Cupressales > Cupressaceae > Thuja > Thuja plicata. The sequence continues at coordinate 159,817 of MU224543.1, read as the reverse complement.
AAATTAGAAAATTGCATTGTTTGAAATTTGGATTACCTTCAGAAGCTCTAGTCCCCACAATGATCTAAAAATAGCTTGCGACATGTGGTAGTTTGTTATGAACATTTGGATCTCTACAACTTCAGCATAGACTTCTTTGATACAATATATTTTCGTACCCAACTTTTATAGTATGAGGTTGAGCGACTGCAAGACACAAGGTGTCCAAAATATGTGCTCAAAGTTCAAACTGTGTATCAACTAACATATCAGCTGCTCTACAATTCTTTGCATTGTCCTTTATAACTTGGACAACATTCCGAGGGCTCACTTTGTTAATGCATTGTATAAGGATGTCAACTATAAATTGTGCATACTTCACCTGCCTCTCACAATCCTCAACTTTTATAAACATTTCCCCTTTAGGACACATTGCAATCACATTAATTGATGTTCTTCGTTTTGCATCCTTCCATCCATTGGAATATTTTAGACAACATATTGAGGGCCTGCTTCTTTGATGCATTGTATAAGGATGTTAGCGATAAATTATGCATTTGTCACCTGCCCCACAACATCTGCAGCTTTTAGAAACATTGCCTCTTTAGGACACTTTGCAAACATATTAATTAATGGTCTATTTTTTGCATTCTTCCGTCCATTGGAAATAACAAACACACCTGTTTCTTTTCATAAGGCCATAATGGGAGGTAATGAAGCTTCTATATGTTTGACATCCTTTAACAATAAAGTGCTATGCACCTTCTCATAACTAGGGCTTGTGTACTCCTTTGAAGCTTCATTTATTTTTCCTACCATGTCTTGCCTATACGTTGATAAAACAACATTGAATGATAAATCATTTGCATAGAGATCTTGCAAGGAGGGGGTCAACAATATCTTTGGCATCATTATTAAATGCCCTCTCCAATGGTTCCTTTGCTCTCTTGGGAATACTAGCCTCATCTTCATTTCTAGGAAAAAATGGATGGCTTTCTACTACAATTTAGGACCAAATGTGTACAATATAGAGTAGGTGGCCTTTGTGAGCCCCTCCTATATTCAATGAATCCCCCATTCTATTTTCAACCCTTGCATCTGCTTCCTCAATATATTTTGCTATTCTAGAAGGTGGTATAGGTGCATTTTTTTCCTGGCCATCCTTTGAACCCCTTTTCTGGAATTGCACACAAATGTGCTTTCACTCGATTGTGGGAACCTGTATACTTATTATTACACGCGGGATATATCTAAACATGTCTCCCCCTTGGAATTCGCTTTTCCATGTGTACATTCCTCCATAGTGGTGAAGCCAAGTAAATGTTGAATGGAGGGTTGCCAATGGAATTAGAACTACTTGCCATGGTAAATTTTAATAACCTTTTGGGCCTACAATTTGTAAAGAGAAGTTTGAAAATCAAATTAATTAATCACATTCAAATAATGTGCATAACATCTAAATAAAAATTTCATATATTTAGTTTTGATATTTATTTTTTAAATATATTATTTTTTGATTGGAAAATATTTATATTTATTAATAATAATAAAATGTCTATACAAAAAGAGGAGTGCAAATCCCTGATGTCATCTCATTTGACCTTATTTATCTTCACAATCCCATAAACAAGACTACAACTTAAATACACTAATACCAACATTTATCCCATAGCCAAATATGATTGCGAAATACGCTTAGAATGAAAACTACCATGACACCCCTACTACTTATATTTACTGTATACAACTTGCCAAAAAAGATCAAACCATAAAAAAGTAGACACCACCCAAATATGTGATTGGTAGAGAGGAAAGGGAAAACACAAAATCAGGGGGCCACACCATTTAAACCATTCTCGGTTTTACATGGGCCCATTGAACCAATAGTCCTCGGGGCCACACACTGCCTTCTTGCCTTTGTCTTTCTTTGTTGCGTGTGCCTCCTTCATTGCTTTATACTCCAACTCTTGGGCATGCAAAAAGTCCTTCAAGGATTCCCAACCAATTTGCACCTTTGCGTGCTGTTCTTCCTTGTTTTTGGTAGCAGTCCACACTAGAAATGAGTACATTGGAGGTTGCTGGTCACCAATGCACCTCTGGTCACCTTGATGGGCCTGCAATTCTATGCCATGCTCCACGATTGCCATAATGGGAATCATTACACAACACCACTTTAGCCAAACACACTCTCTCATTGCCCAAAGCACTTCCTCCTTTTAACCAAATTCAAGCACCCATGCCATGAATGTAGAGGAAATATCCACATTCAATTGATACTGATGCTTAGTGCGCATAAATTCCTCCTCAAGAATGAAGTCGATTCTTTGCCAGGAGAGTGGTTCATCCACGTTGAAAATCCTTTTCAACTACTTCTTTGCTATCTGCCCCAAGAAGCACAATTGCTTTTTTAGGGAGATCAAGGAAAAATTTGCCTCCATGGTTGATTTCCCTTTTTGCACACCAACTTCAAACACTAGAGTGCAAAAATGAACACAAGCGCATTCGAAGTAATAGTTTTATATCTCCTTTGCACGCTCTCCACGTGCTACTCCTGTCACATCACTTCATTCCCCATTTGGCCTTCGGCCTACGAGAGCACCACGTCTGCACTCCTCGCCCTTGGAAAATCTACCAAATCAACTCTCTCAGATCCAACATTTATGACAAGCCATGCCTCAATAAAGTGACTTCCAACAAGTAACCGTTATGATTTACATGGTGTGTTTTGTTGTCCTCATAAGCAAATAAAGGAAATTTAAAATCGGAAAGACTTGTCCAATAATCACGACACCTACTCCATCAAATGCAAATACCTTAGCTCTTCAAATATTCCACCAAATTTATGAAGAGAGCCAATTTGATAGGGTATAGGCAATATGTTCCGTTCTCGCAGTATGTGAGTTAAGTTTTTAAAATTGACAATCTTTTTGCGAATAATACTTATATTTTTTTTCTATTTTCCATGCATCCACCTTGCCACTGGCAATGACATTAACAATTACTTGAGAATTGCCTTCTAATTGGAGTTGTTCCACACCAATTTTCTGAGCCAACTCAATGGTCAACAGGGCCGCTTTCACCTTCATATCATTGTTTGTTCCATCTTCAAGTCTACAAGACGCCAAAGCCAAAATGTTACCATCTATATCTTGCGCTACACACCTTGCCCCTGATGGTACAAGGTTCCATTTTTAAATATATTATTATTTAATAAATTCATTAAATCAGATAATATAATTATTATATTCTATATTTTATAAAGTTATATATATATATATATATATATTCAATAATTTAATAGTATAAATAAACGATAAATATAGTTTTATTAATTTTTAAACACTAAATCTTTAGTATTTAAATTTAATTATATTTATGATTTATTTGTATATGTATTTAATAAATTATTAATATCAATTAAAATATTACGATAATAGGGGTTCATCCCATAGTGTGACGGTTAAGTTGTGGCAGTGTTGATGTTGCTATTGAGGTTCAAACCTGTGCCATGCTATTGTTATTGTATGCTCGTATCTTCACTAATCTAGTATGTTCACGGGTTGTAAACCTTAAAGTTGATGCTTCTAGCATTCATGCTAGATGACTTAGTAGGCGTTCACGCTTGTGATCCACTCCCTCGTTGGACTAGTGTGCTTGCGGGCTCTGTGCCCTTGTCAAGCTACCATGCTTGTGGGTGTGGATTGTTCTGTATGTTCGTGTCGGGGATGAGGTCACTTGATTATGGCCTCACCTGGTACAGGACCAGGCTAAAAATCTGGATTCACCTATCAAAATAAGAAAATATTTACAATAACTATATTTAATAAATTTTTATTATTAAATATATGTGCTATAATAAAGTTAAATGTAAAACCTATAACAAAACATTTAATAACATAAATAATAAACCGAAAGTATATATTTAAAACTAATAGTATATTAGGTTTATTATTCATAATAAACATATAATGATAATAGTTTGTATTTTGTAATATTTAGTAAATTATTAATAGTTCAACTTTACAGTTTAATTTTTTTTAAGGTTTTTGTCCAATTTTTAAAACCACCCAAAAATTAAACCAGGTTTCTTTATTTGGATCATATCAAAGTCAAAGGAGGTTTGCAGAAGCAAAGAAATGCTCAAAACCCTACCTAGTGTTGGCATCAATAAAATGAAGAATGCTCAAAACCTTTTTTCTGCGTGTCATGTTTTAGGGCGTTTTCACCTTTTTCTGTCTCAAAAAAGTCATAAAAATAGTACAAAATGCGTTGAGTTGGCCTGGAATTGCCTTGTCAGCAGTGGAATTGTTCGGGAACAAGACGACAGTCACGAGCTTGATTTGGGCATGGAAATACTGATTCTTGGATGCACCCATAGGTGTTTTGTACCCAATTTGGGTTTGGGTACAAAACATACCCAGAATTGGTGGGAAATAGGAGCAATTCAGCTACTTAACTTTTTTGTTTAAGTTTGATGACAATTGTTGATTATGATATGGACCTGTGATCAACTATGACATTTACATAGTTTAGTGTGCTTATCTTTGATATCATTGATATTGGATGTCGATTTCTTTCTTTATTTGGTTCCTTTAAAGAAATGATCAAAGTTTTATATATGGCTTCCTCTTTATTGTGCTGGAGGTTCTAGTTTTTTAATTGTGATGTGAACAATAGCAAGCTTAAATAGGGTAGTATAACTAATAATACTGCAACAATTGTTGATGATAGCAAGCTGAAATAGGATAATATGTACTGTATTTTTAATTCCTGGATCTTATTTTTTGCAGACTTCATTGTTTGTCGATCATGATGAACTAGGGTTGAAACTTGTATAAGATAATGACATTATCTTTCATTGACAAAGATAGTGCACATAGTTTCTTAGCATCCTAATATATTTAAGCATAAAAAATGGCAATCTCTTTTTATTTCTTGAAAATTAATCTGAATTTTATTTCATCTCTTAAATATTTTTTTTTGATCGATAAACGGCTAAAGCTCATATTTTATTATTTTAATGAAAATTTTTACACCTCCGTTCAGTGCGGGCACTAAAGGAAAAGAACGGAAGAAAGAAAAACCTTTGGTGTCGCCCGGGACTCAATGTCCTAATCAATTGATTCACAAAGATACATATCATGGTTAACCAAGGTGAATAAGAGGCTCATGCCTTATTTTATATTGTAACATTACATTTGTAATTCTTTATATATGGAATGTCGTTTTTCAATTGCTTATCTTGTGGATGAGTATGGGATGTTTCTTCCATCTTTAACTTCTTTCTCATTGTCATTCTTTTATGTCATCCTTTAGGTCATACGTAAAAGCCAGTTTGCCTGCATTAAAGTTCTCAAACCATCCAACTAAGATCGTTATCAGTAACATCAATTTAATACCTTATGCCAAATAATGTATTATATTATAACATAAAATTTGTCTATAAACTAGTTACCTTGGCCAAAATGATTTAAAACTCAATAATCCTTATATTGAAATATTCCTGTTATTGTATATTCACCTTTTCCTAATTGTTAATCATCGAATTGAATTGCTGCTTTATTCTTGAAATCTGTATTATTCAGATTCTGCAAGGAAAGCTTAACATAACTCTAGTCTTTTTATTATCCAGGACCTCATAACTGACCTTGAACTTATCCCTATTTAGACTGTGATACATTGTGAGACTTTGGAAGACCCCCTGTTCCCGGATTATATTAGTCCATTGTCTTAGTCATAGGATTGCTTAAGAATTGTTAATGACATTGATACTTTTAAAGTGAGTTTGTCATTATTCTGAGGCCATAACATAAATACCAGCTCCTAACATGATTCTTTAGAAAAACCAATTAAATTGCTTTTATAAACACACAACGAAATTCTGATCAATCCAGAAAGTTTATCCAGTATGCCTCAAGATCATCTATATCTTTTAAACGTAGGTCAACAACTTAGCTTATTTTCGTAAAGACATGCTAGAAAAATGATAACCATGAGAAAGGAACCAGATATCAGAATGATATATATATATATCACATTTTTCTACCCCAACATTCAGAAATCGTAATTGGGTGCCTTCTTCATCAGACAAAGTCTAGATCAGCAAGCTGACTAAAATTAAATCCACAGAAATGATAATAACAAAGAAAGAGTAAGATTATAAACAAATTTTACAAGTGAATATCTGTCCACAAGCATCATTAGTCCATGGTTCTCAGAAGTTTGCATAACTTTACATGTCCATGAATATATATATATATATATATATATATATATATATCAATATATATTTATGCAAACATAAATGTAAAAAGTTTTATACATATATGTTAGCCCATATATATATATATGTATGTATCTATATATATACCTATATATACATATATAGAAGCTTATATGTAAATTTATGCACTTGTGTCTGTTTAGATGTTTAGCTAAACATATTTCGTCAAACAATTGAAATTGAGTACATCTTGAAAATAACAAGACAAATTAGAATCGCAGAGGGCCTTTCTACGTATAGCATAGATATTATACCCATGTTAGTTAACTATTAATTCCCACTCCATAATTCAGAAATATTTGTATCTAGGTTTTTGAAAACTCTGCCTAAAAATGTGAAAATTGCTCAGGAGTTGGGGCGGTAGCAAGACAAAATTTAATCCCTTCCTAGCTATGGAAGGTGTTAGAGGCAATTAGTACCTTTGGCCCCATCAATCTGCTGGGTTTAGCTATTGGAAAGACAAGGATAAGGGTTAGCACAGAGAATCAGGAAAGGGATATATATGAGCAAGGGGCTATAACTAACGCCTAAATATCAGGGGCCAAGCAGACCAAGCAGACTCTAGGAGGCAATACGATACTGAATGTAATTGGAGTGTATTAGACATTTTCACCATAATAGAAGTTAACCACATCAATACCTAAATCAAATATTAAAATTTCAAATACCATAATAAGTTTTACTGTAAACCTTGTCTAAATAATTTCTGCTATTATTTCTGCATCATTATTAGAAACTTTGGGTAAAGATTAACCACATCAATACTTGAATCAAATATTAAAATTTCAAATACCATAATAAGTTTTACTGTAAACCTTGTCTAAATAATTTCTGCTATTATTTCTGCATCATTATTAGAAACTTTGGGTAAAGGTTTTGCTAGTTTTGCAATCACTTCACCTTCCCATGAATGAACTACACAACCTATACCTGCGTCTCCTGGGTCACCCCTATATGCTCCATCAAAGTTTAGCTTGTACCTACCATATTTGGGGTTAGTTCATTTACATGTCGCTCTTGCTTCTTTGGTAGCATTTCCTCCGCATTTGTACTGGGGAGGGATAATAAGTCCTACCCAATTTTTCCTAATAATTCCGTTCCATTTTGAAAATATTCCTTCTTTATGATTTGTATTTCTCAGTCTATTGTTCAATGTTTCTGCTATACTAGCTTCTATTTTATTGACAAGTGTTGTAGGTGACATTTTCTTATCTTGGAAAACCCTTCTATTTCTTTCTTACCACACCTCCCATACAACGATGGATGGTGTAATTATCCATATGTTTTTGTATAAATGTTTTCCCCAGTGAGTTGGCCAACTTTTTAGGAGACCCACTAGATTATTTGGGTGGGCAAAGGTCCAATTTAATTTTTTGCAAATTTCGTTCCAACATTCTTTGGCAAAGTTACAATTTAGGAGAATCTGGTCTACTGATTCCTCGTTTTGTTCACATAGGGGACATCTGAATGGTCCTGCATATCCTAATTTACAAAACCATTCAGCAGTGAGTATACACTTTTGAAGTGCCGCCCATTAAAACATGCCAGCTTTGGGAAGACAATCTTTATTCCAGCATAGGTCTAAAGGAAAGTCTGACTTTGGTAGTTGAAGGGATTCTAAAGTTTGGTAGTTGAAGGGATTCTAAGGTTTGGTTATATCCACTTCTTACCTTATATATACAATCATTGGATCCACCCCATATAAGTTTGTCTTCCCTATCTTTTAGTATGAATAATCTGTCGTTTAGTATGTTTTTGAATTTTGTTTTCAGTAATTCCGTAATAGGAACATCATCCAAAGATCTCCATTGCCAACCATTAGGAGAGTAATTATCCGATTTTGAAATGTAATTACATAGTTTATGACCCCATTTATGAGATAGGGTACTTTTAATGATAGGGTCAAGGCCCAATGAATCCATGGATTCAAGAGCAGCCCAAGAGTCTTCCCAAAATAAGGCATCTTCCCCATTCCCAATATCCCATGTTAGTTAATTGCGGATGATATCTTTACAATCTATCATAAAATTCCAAATATGGGAACCTTTTATGTGATTTTTTGTTCTGAATATATCAGTGTTACACCGGTGCGGGGGTACGTCGGTACGGGGGGACGCCGAGACAAGTTTCGGGTACACGAAAAAAGGGCCTCAATTTCGGTAGGGCGGAGGTATGGTGGCGGGGGGGGCTAGGGGTGCTGCAGAGGGGCCAGGGGTGTTTCAATATAATTATATAACATACCAAATTGGTTCTTGAAATCAGAAATACTTGAACATAACAAAATTTGAAAATTGCAACACGAACATACATTCTCATAGTAACATAATGATAATCATAAAATTATATTAGTTCTATGATTCTATCAAAGATTCAAAATTCATTGTTCAAAGATGAAATATTCAAATATCATAAAGATGATCATTATTACAATCAACAATGAATAGCATGATATCAATCATGATTCAAATTTCATATCAAAATGAGTACAATTACAAAATCATCATATCAAAATGTAAGGAAGGGAGGCCTCTAATCATCCCCGAAGCCAAAGTCCTCGTCACTAGAACCATAGTTCAAAATATCGGTATTGGCAACTTATCGCCGAGGGCCAAAAAAAAAATATTGGAAAATATCGGAGATAAGTTGAAAACTTATCGGGAAAATATCGGGAACTTTAAAACTTGCTTAAATTTAATTAAAAATGCATTTTATTGCAAAATTCAATAAGCATAGGCATCAACTTTCCCAAATAATTTCAGTTTCAATTTATTAAGCTGCATTGGATTCTCGCAGTGCAAAAACTATATTTTTTGATAAAAGGAAAATATAAAATTTATATACGAGGAAGAGACCTTTATAAAAATCATTGTTTAATAATGGTTCACACAACAAGTGGTGGGGTCCCTGTCAAGCTGGAAATACAATTTTGATAAAATATGGAAGTTTCTCTTCAAAATATATTTTCGATAAAAAAATTGGCATCTAAGAAAGGCAAAAGAGTTTTATCGAAGCTCAATTTTCATCGAAATAAAAGGTTCCCTAATTTTATGAAGTATGTTAGGGTTTCTACCTAGTGTTGCAAAGTAAGCAAATTGACGATCAGAATACATCGTGAAGGACAATCGAGAAACAATAAAAAGATAGAACACATCCTCAGATTGGTCCGCAATTGGAAAATGTGACAACGAATTTCCCTAACTTCACTAGCAGATATAATTGATGAGCATAAAACTAGATTTTACAAGTTTGAAATGACTTCTCTACCATTAATTTCTTCTCAGTCTGCGTTGAAATGAGAATTTTGAAACGCGACATGTGGTAATTGGACTTGGTGAAAAGGACTTTTGAAACTTTCAAGTAATATAAGCAAACAAAAAAATGATTTTTAACCTTTTCTGGGCCGTCAGTCCCTATAAGCGGACTGCGGCCGATATTTTCTGCAAATATTGTGATAAGTTTTTAACTTATTGCCGATAAGTCTGCAATAAGTTGATCTATGACTAGAACTATCGAACTCCTCACGGTCAAGTTCCGCCACAGGAACACCAACTAGCCCTACATCGGCTTCTGCTGCAATCTCGTCCTCATCAATATGAGATGGATCCTTTGCCTCTACATCCCATCGTGCTGCTGGGCTCTCTTTGTACACGCGTGTCTTGTGATCTACGATACGCAAGACACTGTGTACAACAACTAGCTTCTCCGCTCTCTTAGAGGTAAGTCTGTTCCTCTTAACAAAGTGGATGAAGCTATAAGTAGACCAGTTCCTCTCTGCAGCTGAGGAACTAGAAACCTAAGATAGCAAACAAATGGTCCTTGTGAGAAAAAATTTAAATCAGAAAAGTAAACCAGTAAACTCTTAAGTTCACTTAAAAATTTAATTTAAAAACTTGAATAGGTTCTAAAGATGAGGAACTACAAACCTGAGATAGAAATCGAATGGCCAGTTTGCTAATCTTTGACGTCTGTGATCCATGACATTTCAACACAAAATTGGATGCTTCTGTGCCATAGTTTTGATGTCCATCTTTGCCAAATCCATGTAACCTGGAACACAATAAGTTGTAAGTGTAACATAATTATTAATGTCATAAACTTAAAACATACCCAATAGTAAAACTAATGTTACTAAACTCTGGACAGTAAATTAAAATAACGAATATTGAATTTAACAATTACCTGTAAGAGTGGCAAACTCTGTCTACTCAGAGCGAATCTCAGCAGAAGTATCACCATCATACATCTTACCAATGCACCTAAAGAACCCAGCCTTCACCTCATCATCCTGAAGTGGTGTAACTCTACCATGCCTAGGCATGTACCACTTAGGATTCAATGCATAGGCAGCCATGTGCAAAGGAGTGTTCAACTTCTCTCATCTGCGGTGAATGATAGGCTGAATGTGCTCATTATAGAATGCTAAAGTGGGGTCCCTCTCAAGCACAACAACCCTCATTTGGCCAAGCATGGAATCAATGCACTCATAAACCTCTCCAAGGGTAGGTGCATCCCCATCACCATATCTGATCACCTGGAAAACTGGAGTAATGATGGAGACTATGTATTTTGCATCACTCCAAAACTGATCAGTCTTCACTGTCTCCTTCACCCTCTTCCCCTGCTCTGATTTCGACTCAGCCCACTGATTCCATTCTTGTGTCATAACCATGAGTTGCAATGGCTCTTGCAACTCAACCATTCTCTCCAAGAGAATCTAATATGAGGCATATCTGGTCTCAACTGGTTTCAAGAACTCCGCGAAGCTCCTGAAGAGTGCATGTGAAATGTGGTGATTGCAGATAAACATCTGCACATCTCTTGTATCATTAACCACTCCTTTAATCCAGTCAATCTTCCCCATGTCCTTTAGTGCATTGTTCATGGCATGCACACAACATGGAGTCCACCAAATATGTCTATAGGCTGCCTCAACAAGCTTCCCTGCAGCTTTGCACACATGTGCTGCATCTGTCACTACTTGGACCACATTTTGTGGCCCAACCTCCTCAATGGCCTCCCTAAGGACGTGAAACTGAAAATTAGCATCTTTGCGATGCCCTGAACAATCAACTGCCCTCAGAAAGTATAGGCCCTCAGTGCATGTGACCATGATGTTGATGAGTGGACAATGTCTAATGTCCGTCCACCCATCCATAATTATGCTGCAACCCGACTCCATCCAACATGCCTTCATCTGCTCCATCAAAACCCCAATCTTGTTATACTGCCTATCCAAGATCGTGGTCCTCAATTTGTGCTCACCCAGTGGCACAAATGATGGCCCTGCCTCCTTTGCCACCAAGGACATCATCTCCTTATAATAAGGAGATTGAGCTACATGCAATGGTATGCCATTGGCAAAGAAGAATGGCATCGTCTATCCGATCCTTCGTGTGCACATTAAACAAATCAGCAATGGGACTAGAAGAACTTCCTGCCTTGTGTTTCCCCTTGCTACTCTCTCCTGTTGAACTCTGAATGGATGAAGGTCCGGAAGCTGATTCTGACATAGTCCCTGCTCTCTGATGCAAGATACGTGTAGAAGTATCTCACTGCCCCTGTAACTGCTGAATTGCTTGAACCTGTTGCCTAGCAGCCAAAGACCTAGGCACTGGAACTGCACTATCATCAGGAATGCCCCACAATTTGTTTATTTCAATTCTAGACGCGACATTGTCAAAATGTAACAAGAATTTGCATGCACTCACACCTTATCCACACTAAAAGAGAAGATGTGAATTAACTCTAGTAATGCTCCCAAACCATTATATGCCACAAAAATTACATTTCCATTTTCTTGTGCCACCACTTGTATTTGTTGGGGTTGAAACTCTTACTGCAAATTGTTTTAGAGGAGACTTTGGATCATAAGCACCCCTAGCATATGGTGTCAAAGTCTGAGAGGGGCAATCAATAGAAGGTCTTCCTGGTGCAACACAAATAGATTCGGCTTCTGGATTAGCTCCGTAGTCACTTTCCTCATGCTCAGGCCCATACTCTGATAAACTTGCACCCTCAGAGTCAGAATTCAATTCCATGGCTTCACTAGAGGCCATTTAGAATCTGCATTTCAAAAAATAAATTCAAATTGTTAATTTCTATTTACTATTTTAAATTTTTTTATTTTTAAATAACTAGTTTAGAAATTGAATTACGTTTCAACTTTCAGCCTAACTTAATAAGCATATCAAAAATATTAAAATAACAATGAACATTGTAACAATGCATTCAAACATTTAGATTTTTAAATTTTAAAAATACTTTAACAAGAATGAAGAATGAGAATCTAAATTTAAAACAATGAATTCAAGATTTCAACATTTTCATTTACTTTGTCTTTTTGAATTTTTTTTTTAAAAATGAAAATCTGAAAATAAAACAAAGAAAATTCATTGTAAAAAGTCAAAAACCCTACCTTTTGCTTGATGAATCTTGATCTTTTTGCTCCTCTTGCTCCTCTTGAAATTTTTAAAAAAAAATGAAAATCTGAAAATAAAACAAAGAAAATTCATTGTAAAAAGTCAAAAACCCTACCTTTTGCTTGATGAATCTTGATAATTTTGCTCCTCTTGCTCCTCTTGATCTTGCAATCACTTGCAAAATCACTCTCCAATCACTCTTTCAACTCTTTTTTACTCCTTCCTCTCAGCTGTTGCAAAAATGAAAATTATGAATGAGAATGTCAAATGAAGTATATGGGCCTTACGAAGGCTTAGAGGACCTTATATGGGACCCACATCCTTTTAGGGTTCCATAAGAACCAATTAGAAAATTAAATTTTATTAAAAAACTTAAAAAAAACACTTTTTTAAGTCTGCCACTGGCCGTACCCCGTCTAGTACCGAAGTACTCGACGGGTGTGGCGACGACGAAACGGCGGAATTTGGGCGGCGGTGGCGGTACCCCGGTACGCGGAGTAACTATCCCAGGGACGTCCCGGTACCTAGTACTCCGGGGTTTTGGGTCGGGTACGTGTCCCCGGGTTACACTGGAATATATTAATGGGATTTGCATCTTTAATATAATTGTTTAGAAGGATTGATGCTCACTTTCTTCTAGGTTCTTGAAACATATTCTAGACTAGTTTTGTTCCTAGGGCTTTATTTTTCCGTTGAAAGTTTTTGATTCCTAGACCTCCTGCTTCAAGAGGTTTGCAAATATTTTCCTATTTAATTAATGCCATTTTCCTATTATTAGATGTGCCTTGCTAGAAAAAATTTCCAAGTTTAGAATCCAGTCTTCTTTTAACATTATTAGAGATTGGTAGAACTGACATTTGATAAGTTGGGATTGCTGATAGAACTAATTTGATCATAGTTGTTCTACCTGCAGTGGATAGCCATCTACCTTTCCAACTTTCCATCTTATTTTGAAGTTTGGATATAATTTGACCCCATAGTTGGTTGCTTCTTAGACCTTTATCTAAGGGAACACCTAAATATTTAAATGGAAAGTTCCCAATTTTAAAACCCAAGATTTTACATATATTCTATTGTAATTTGGGTTCACTGTTTAGAAAGAATATCTCTGATTTATCAGCATTAACTTTTTGACCTGATGCTTCCATATATTGAGTATCTTTTTATAATTTTTAGCTTCTATTTTAGAGCTTTTCCCTGGAAGAATTGTATCATCAGCGAATTGTTGGTGGGTAATGTTGGATACATTATTAGCGACCTTGTTTCATGTAATATATCTATCTTGGTGATACTTAGTAATGGATCTACCTAGCGCTTCTGCCATTATAACAAACAAGAATGGTGATATGGGGTCCCCTTGCCTAATACCACGTGAGATGTTGAAGAAACCTTCAGGGGTGCCATTAATAAGAATGGATATCTTAGGGGTAGATATACAGTTGAACCAAGGGCTTCTAGACATTTGCATAAGAATCTCCAACCCACTTTATCGTAGGCTTTTTGTATATCTAGTTTGACTAGCATACAGGGTTCATTATTATTTTGGACAGTATGGATAATCTCTTGCGCTATGATTATCCCTTCAAATATCGATCTATTGCGGACGGACCCTATTTGTTCTTCTGAAATAATTTTAGGTAAAAACTTTTTTAGGCGGTTTGCTAGTGCTTTGGATAGGATTTTGTATATGGTGTTGCATAGGGCTATTGGTCTATAGTCCCCAATTTCCTCATAATTATGTTTTTTTGGGAATAAGAGTTAGGAAGGTGTTATTAATTTCTGAGAGAAGTGTTCTTGAATTACAGGTAGCTTCCAAAGTTTACCATAGATCTACTCCTATGAAATGCAAGCATCTTTGGAAAAAAATAGCCTGAAAGCCATTAGGTCCCGGTGCTTTGTTAGGGTTCATTTGAAATAGTGCTTCTTTTATTTCTTCTAGCGTGAATTTACTATTTAGCCATTTGTTGTCTTTATTTGTAATTAATTTTGTTATTGAAGATAGCATTATTTTTTGAGATTCAAGATTAGATGCTTCATAGTTGTTTAGATTGTTTTCATAGTATATGACAAATTCTTTGGCTATTGTTTCAGGTTCTTTAATCATATTTCCTTGGGGGTCTTTAATTTTAACAATTCTATTGATGTTCCGCTTGGAATTAGTGCTGTTGTGATTTTTTTTTGTATTTTTGTCACCCGCTGATAACCAAACTTCCCTTGACTTTTGTCTCCAATATAATTCTTCTTTGGTTAAAAGATCTTCATGTTTGGCCGTTAGCTCTTTTTCTTTATAGTATCTTTCTTCATTCATTCCAAACTTGATAACTTCTTCATTGAGAATATCTGTCTTTTTCTACTTCAATTTTTCCTTCAAATATATTATGGAAGTGTTCTTTATTCCATTTAAGAATTTTGTTTTTTAGGGTTTTGAGTTTTGATACAAACTAGAACATTTTTGATCCTTAGAAGGTTTCTTTGTTCCACCATGTTTCTAATAAGCTTAAAAAATCCTTATGTTGGAACCACCTGTTTTCAAATTTGAAAGGATTTCCAATAGGCTTGCCTTGATCAGAGATTTCAAGTCTGACCAGGAAACAGTCTGACCCCGCTTTAGTAAGGATTTCTGTCGATAAATTAAAATCAAAGGTGCCTAGGTCACCCTTAACTAAAAACCTATCTAATCTTTCCACAATATGATTGAACCCAACTCTTCTATTGTTCCAAGTGAAGGTGCCATTTCCTGCCTTTAGATCTAATAAATTGTTTTTGCTTACCCGGGAGCAAAAGTCTTTCTGTAATTGAGAAATATATGTAGAACCTCCAAATTTTTCAGAACAGTCTAAGATTGCATTGAAGCCTCCTAATATTATGAATTCATTTTCATATTCTTCTAAGTATTTTTGTATGTCCATCAACAATTCTCTTTTTTTCCTATTATTCTCGATAGGACCGTATATATTACAGATGATGAATTTTAGCCGGCTATTTATGCTATTAGCTGCTCCCATCATCCAATTTTGTCTTGAAAGTTCTCAAAGTTCATTTTCCTAGGATCCCATATAATGGCTAGACCACCTGAAGCACCATTAGATTCTATCCATTCTGATTTCCAAACTCCTAATTTAAGTGCTAGTTTATTGACTTCCTCTTTATTGAGTTTAATTTCCTGAAGAATAATAATTCTGAATTAAAGGTTTTAAGGTTTTGTTTAAGTAATCTTTGTTTGTTAGGGGCATTTATTCCCCTAATATTCCAAGTAGTGATTTTCATTGACCTGTGGGAAGGTACTTCCTCTTGCATGAAATAGTTCTGTTATTTTGGTTTGGTTATTAGCGTTTCCGTCCCTAATTCTTAAATCAATTAATGACTTCCTACCTCTTTTCCTAGGTTCTTTAGGTATTATTGGAGAGTTTAATCCATCAATTAATATTGCTATGCCCAAATTTCTATCTAAATTAGTCGTATCTTTGATGGCATCCTCTGAATCCTGTGGACTCTCTCTGGGATCATCTTCCGCCACCACTTCATTTCTAATTCCTTGTTCAAGAGTAATTGAGAAGCTCTTAATATTTGACTCAATATCTTCATGACGATCCATTTGTGGATCCTCAATAGTATATTTATTTGATTCTACATTCAATTCCTTGTTTTCTGTATTTGTAAACTTACCAGATATCATGTTTTCAATTTTGTGACAAAGTTGATCCTCCATTAATGGATTACTAATTTCTACTGCTGGAGATGAATCTTTAATGTCGTCAATGGGAATTTCTTCGTAATGTTTTGAGTTTCTTTTCTATTTACTTTCCCTATAAAACTATTTGATCCATTACTTAGTGACATCTGTATGCCAAGGTCATTATTAGCTTCATAATTTGGTTGCTCTAATTGGTTGAAGAAGCTTTCTCCAAAGTCTTCAATAATTTGGTAGTCATCATCTATATGGAAGGCCTATATTTTTATAAACTGATTCCATTTCTATAGGGATATTGATTTCTCTCTGATTTTCAAAGGATCCATGTATTATTGTGTTTTTTGAACTTTCACCGGAGTTAGTCCTTTCTTTGATTATACGCCACTGTATTAGTTGGTCCCTCACTTCATTATGGGCATTTATAACATCTTTGATAACCTCATATAGGAAATCCATATCTTCTACTTTTTTGACAATCGTTGCCTGGATTTGTGACTGTTTTACCTTAATGAGGTGTTGTCCATTTGAATGTTCCAGATTTTCTTGTTTCTGAGCAGTTTTTTGGGTCTTAATGTTTTTTGATTGCATTCCTTCTAGCTTATCTTGATTCTGCGCTACCTCTTTAACTATGTTCTCTGTTGACCTATCAATTCTATCATTTTGGATTATGGTAGTGCCTTCTTTCATAATTTCGGGAGTAGTACCTACTTCCTTCTTATTTTCTATTTGATTTAGATTTTTTTGGTCTATTGAGGATTCATTCTCATTTTTCGGATTATCTTTTTCCAATTAGATAAGGATATTTCTATATTGTTAGAAGTAATTTTGTCTTCAAACTTTTGAAGGTCAAGATTGTGGGGGTTTGTAATTAATTGGGAAGAGATATCCTTTCTTTCTACAATTTCTCCTTCCTCTACATCCCGATCTAAGGAATGTTGAGCATTTGTGGATTGGGCTTTGTAATCAGGGTTAGATATATCCTAATTGTTAAGTTTATTACTTAAAGGAACTGTGAAGGCTGAGGCCCTAGTTTTATCAGGCGAGGTTCGAAGGGTGTTTAACCGTCTGAGGCTAAGACCCGTGGTTTGGCTACAAACATTATTTCCCTTATGTTCCTTGCTAAGAAGGACTATATCATTAACTTCTCCATAAATTTCAGCATATAGATAATATAATGACCTATTGGTTATTATTATAATGGGATCTATCAATGTTTCATTTCTTTTTAACTTAATAAGAATTTTGACCGAAGATGAAATCATAAAATCTGCTTCTTAACCTATCGTAATTCCTATCATTTTTCCAATCCTTTCTAATATTTTACTGTGCATTAGTTCTACAGGGCAGTTGTTGATCTTTACCCACCTTAAGACATTCAGATGAGAAGTTTGAAGGATCAAAGTTGGGTTTCCAATTGATGAAATTTACACAGTGGCCTTTAAAGAAAATTGGAGAATTACTAAGGAGATTTTCCTTCATAACGATATTGTTGCAATCTATATACACACTTTTTTGAGAGATAGGTTATACTTACCTGGTTATTAAGGCCCCCGCTCAACCAGTCCGCAACATCTAGTATTGAATATTTAGGGCCGTCCCAGTATGCGATGAGGCCATGAGTTTCACAATGTTGCCATAGACCCTCAGTGTAAATATCATTGAGGATTCCCGTTTTAGGTTTAAAATCCTTCCTCCCTAACTTAGATTCAAATTTCAAAGAATGATGAAAATTTTCTATCCGCTCGACATCTTCTAGCGAAGCCCTAGTTACAGTAGATGGAAATTGTTTTGATAGAATATCGGGTAATTTTACTGACTTGAAAGGGCTTTTTTAAAGACCATAACTTGTTCTTCTGTAATGTTCATACTGCCTTCTTATCTCATTCGCGGCCATTTTAGGGTTTTGGGTACCCTGCAAACCATTTTGTTCCAAATTAGGGTCGAGCGCAAACTGCTTATTTTTAACGATATTCTTTCGTTGCAGAGGTTTTTCCCTTGCTTGACCTTTTTTCCTTTTTTTCCTATGGACTAGTTGCCAATCTTTTTCCTCTACTGGATTGAGAGGGCTTTGCTGTTCTTTATTGATGTATGCTTGTATGTCTTCCGGTTGCTCAGATATACGCCTTTGCTCTTGGTCAAACTTCTCTCCCTTCTTCGTCGCTTTTACAGAAGGATTACTGGATCGGCGTCCCTGAACCAGTGTCCAACCTTCTTGTTTGTTTTCTGCTAGATTTAGATTATTTCCAAAAAACATTTGTTTCCGCACAGGGACTCTTAGGGTTTGTAGTTTGGCTTGTTTGCTCCATCCATCAATTAATTTTGCCCCTGCATTCGCTAAAATTGGCTTTGAGATTATAGATTCATGAATATGTTTTGGCTTCCCCGCGTTATCATTTCCTCATGATGGCTCTGTTAGGTTATGCAGTGCAAAGAAAGGATTATTTAAGGTTATATCTGGATGCAATAAACGTTTTGCATATTTTGTTTTATAAAAGTAATAATTCTGCTCTATCGCATTTTGTAGAGCAGAGTTTTTTCGTTCCATTTTTTAATTCAGTTAATTATTTCATCTCTTAAATTAATAACATGATTGTGCATAAATTAGTTTTTGAAATTTTGTTCTTATATGCAGTATACTCCAGCTATTGATATCTGGAGCATAGGATGCATCTTTGCTGAAATGCTGACTGGAAAGCCTTTGTTTCCTGGGAAGAATGTGGTGCATCAGCTAGATCTAATGACTGATTTGCTTGGCACTCCTTCAGTAGAATCGACATCCAGGGTTGGCTCTCTCTTCTTGCCCATCACCTTTGCAGCCAGCAAGCATATTTGTGGATTTATCTAAAAGGATTATCAGGCATTCCTCATGGAGGTTTGGCTTGTTAGTGTGAGCCATCACTAGAATTTTAGTGATTAGTGGAGTCATAAATAAACTTGTTGTTGGATAGCTGTTAACAACATATGTATTTTACAATATATGGTATATGTTGTGCTTCTAGCTGCCTGCCACAGCATATACCATACTGCTGATGCATTTACATTAATTTTTGGAACAATTCTTCAAATAATTAAGTTTGTGAAAATTTCAGATTCGCAATGAGAAAGCTAGAAGGTACTTAAGTAGTATGCGGAAGAAGCAGCCAGTTCCCTTAACACAGAAGTTTCCGAATGCAGACCCCTTGGCTCTTCGTCTTCTTGAGCGGTTGCTTGCCTTTGATCCTAAAGACCGACCTTCAGCTGAGGAGGTGAGGATATAGAAGTCTCTGAAAAAGATAATATTGAGAGCAGTCTTGTGTGTGGATTGTGCCTTGTATTTAATCTTCAGTTATAACATAAATGCTGGAAACAGGATACAACTTACTTTTATCTGGGTAAAAACTGGTCTGCAGGCACTGGCTGATCCATATTTTAAAGGTCTGGCAAAAGTTGAGCGTGAACCTTCTACTCTGCCCATCTCGAAGATGGAATTTGAGTTTGAAAGGAGGAGATTAACAAAGGATGATGTAAGAGAGCTTATTTATCGAGAGGTAAATATAACATAGAAAAGGAAATCGTATCTTGAATATTTTTTGTTCCTACTATACTTGTCAGAAATTTAAATTGTTTCTTTGGTTTTGGTTGTTACTCTCACAAATTGGACAGATTTTGGAGTATCATCCTCAGATGCTAAAGGAGCATTTGTGTGGTGCCAACAATGCAAACTTTATGTATCCAAGGTTTGTCCAATGATATTTCAATAATAATCTTCATTTTGTTTTTTTTCATATAGTTTAGCTTTAAGCTTGTAGCATCTTTTTGGAGCTTCACATTATATATACGTGGTTGTACCTTTGAGTTTAATTGACTGATTTTACATCTGCAAACATTAATACAATGCTTTCTTTCTTTCTCACACTACTTTGTGAAGTTCTGTGGTCCAAAATATTTGGTAGCCTCACTATGTCTTATTTGGAGATACACATGGAATGACTCATAAATCTGGAATCAAACTGGTACAAAAGCTTTCTTTAAGGGTTATTGGTCCAATAGCACATTACAGTGCAACATGCCTTGTTGAGGATTTCATTCCACATTATCTTCTCACTTATTTTTACGTGTCTCAGTTTTACTTCTTTTAGTAGTGTTGTTTTTTTGTGCAAAGTTAGTTTCGAGGTGGAATTTGTATTTGGAATCAAACTGGTACAAAAGCTTTCTTTAAGGGTTATTGGTCCAATAGCACATTACAGTGCAACATGCCTTGTTGAGGATTTCATTCCACATTATCTTCTCACTTATTTTTACATGTCTCAGTTTTACTTCTTTTAGTAGTGTTGTATTTTTGTGCAAAGTTAGTTTCAAGGTGGAATTTGTATTTGGTTACATCTCAACTTTTATGGAGAAAATTTCTGTAAATCATAAATTTATCGATGCAATATAACGATACAGTGCAACACTCTAGTTGGAGATTCTTCCCACTTATTCATGTCTTAATTTTTCTTCTTTTCAAAGCTTTGTATTTTCGCTACAACTTAGGTAAGTAAAGGGACAACCAATACAAGCACAACCAATGTACTTTTGTTTTTTTTGCTTCTAGGTATGATCCAATATATTCTTTGTGAATGTGGCATTACCATAACGAGCACACGATTATATTGAGAGGGGTTGTGGTGGGGGGTTGGGGAGGTGATTCAGTGTAATACAATCTTTTACTTTTTTAACTAACAATCATAATAATATTAATACCTTATATCAATAACATAAGATTTAACAATTATGTAACACAAGTAGAACACACAATTTACGTGGAAGCCCTTATGGGAGGAAACCACGACAAATTATTGCTTATATAAACTTGTCTTACAAACTTTGTAGGCACCAACCCATAGGAGACACAGATGCCCTAAATTCTTATCCACCAACTTACTGGATGCACCAACCCCCACAGCTAAGAACCAACTTAGCGAGAGAAACCAATCGCCACTTTAGGCAATCACCAACTTCCAAATAAATGAGTATCCTCTTTCTCAATCTATGTCTTCTCCAATAGCTGACAAACTCTTTCTATGCCTGTACAAGATCTGATTATACACATCCTCTCACCCTCGAGTTTGATGCAATCTCTTTCAAGTCTCTCACATAAACCTCATTCTCGTAATCTGCTCATGAATTCTTTCAATATAAAACTTGAACACCTTTTATATTTTTGATCTGCTCTTAATTGGACTGATATATCATTGTTTTTTGCTTCACGAATCTACAATGTTCTTCATATTTTTTTCTGCTATAGATCTGCTCTTATTGTGGAGCATATCACATTAATTACTCCACAAATCAGCTCCGTTATGTCTCATAAATCTACTCCAATTCTCTCTTAAAGGTCTGCTCTAAAACTGCTCTTATTTTATACATAAGTCTGCCTTATAAATGATGTTTCATTGTTCACTTATACCCCCTTTTCAAATCTGCATATTATCTTCATTTATATTGGCATGTTTTTCCTTCACACAATCTGCTACAATAAATCTTGCTCAAGATCCGCCTAATTCTGTATGATATTTCATTACAAAAACTTGCTTTTCCAGTCGCCATTTTGTCTCCTTTTATATTAAACCCAAATACTTCAAGAGAGGCAATTCCTTTAAGGGACACACTTCATCACAAAGGGAGGTGGCTCCATAAGAGGGACAGCCCAATAAAATCATGATTTAAGCGCCAATATGCCGGAGGGTTATCCTTAGTTAATTTCAGTGCTTCTATCATGAGGTCAACTAGCATTAGATTAAAATGCCTTTGTCTTGATTATACATACCTTTCTTCACACAAGGCTGCTCTTTATTAAATATAGTTGCTGTCATGTTAGCTCATTAACACTGCCATATTAACTCATTAAGTGCTGTCATATACACCAGTCATTAACTACTTAAAAAGGCCACTAATATATATCTATATTTGCCTTTGATGATTTCCTTGAGAGCACTTTGACAGATCTCATTTGGCATCAATGACAATGATGGCTACTATTTCGTTCATTAACAATCTCCGATCTATGAACTCCTTGACATCAATAACAATCTTATTAAAATCTCCCTCATACACCTATATTAATGACTTTTTTGACTTGAATCGTGATGGTAGTCTGCCTTTGACTTGATAATATTGTCCACACACTTGACATTAATGACAACAGTGTCTTCTCACCTTTGATATCAATGACAATAGTTGACAATCTTCCTTGACAATATGGTAGCCAACAATTGCTTTGACATCAAAGATAATTATTCCAACAAACCAATACCTGTGTCAAATTCACTAGTGTCTCCATGACAGAACGGTTTCCAAGTCAAGTTGAGGGCGTTGGTTGGTTGTGGTGAGGCCTACAATTGGATTTTGGAGATGATGTTGGTGTCAAGGTTTGTGGTTTTGTAGGGGTTATTGAAAGCAGAAAATGCAGATGTAATTTTAAATAAACATAGATGCAATTTTATAATTGACCTTGCTACAAACCTCTCCTGGATGATTGCAGTCTAGCACCTCCTTTATCCTGCAACACCAAGCTCGTTTGCACCATGAAATGATTGCCATTCTTATTTCAAAGAAGGCTCCCTAGAGACCATCTTCCATTTTTCTGAATTAAGATAGAACATAGGACCCATCGAGGACAAAGCAACAACCAAAAATGCTAATTTTCATAGACATCTGTCATTAAAACAAAGCATGGGAAAACTAAATTCTCACCTAGCCACCATTGCCAATATAAAACATTTGCATGGATCAAGATTGTGGGCCAACATCTACCCCTAGAAGTAATTTTGGAAGAGCCCTTGTCAAAACATAGGTTTTCTTAAAGAAAAAATCTTGATTGCCTAGGAAAATTGGATCATGGGAGGGATCCTATAGCCCATTTCACCAGTAGTTCATACCATCTTTCAATAGAATTGTCAACAATAATATTGTCACCCAAATCATTACCATAGTTTGCCAATAAATCTGCTATTCCATTTGCCTTGGGAAAACAATGTCCAAAAGAGAAAAAGTTAACGGAGTTTAGAGAGGCCATGCAATTCAAAGTATATTCTCACTCTTTTAGTTAGGAGATCCTTGATTGTATATTGTATTAAAAACAACCATATAATCACTTTTTATATTAAGCTTCAATATGCCACTCTGTGCTGCCATTTTACGAAAACCAAAAAGTGAGAGCATCTACTTTGTTAGTCGCCCCGTCCATCAACTTGTTGGAAACAACTTTGACTAAAGGGCCCTTAACATTTTTGAATTATACAAATGACACTAGAGGCACTTGGATTGCCTCTAGAAGATCCATTGAAATTTAACTTGAAGAAGTTGGGAGCAAGAGGATTCCATTATGCTTCATTCCTTTGGGAACCCGTTGTAACTCGCATAGCCCCTTGACTGGCAAGGGACTTCAAATAAATGTGAGTCTTAAAGATGTTTGTGTCCTAGGAAGAGAAAACCTAATTTTTCTGAGATAGCTCAATTGCGTGTAGCATGACCATCTTAAAAATGGTCACTTCTAGTCGTACAATCATCTCAACAAAAAAATACTAAAAGATATTGTTTGTTTTGTTCTTTTGAAATGTTGTACCGAATGGGCAAATATGGATTTATCAGCCAAGCAGAAGAAAAGATTGCCATCAGTGTTAGAACCAACCAACCTATAAACAATGGAAGCATCATTTCAGGGAGGGCTCTTGACCAACATAAGAAAGCACACGACCATGACCAATATTTTGCTATGAAAGGGCAATGTATTAACAAGTGAACCTCGAATTCCTCTGCATAGTAATTGCCACATTCTTCAAGCTATCAAAAGTCAAGATTTTCCCATGCATTCTTGTCCAAGGGAAAGCACCTGCTTTATGGAGGCAAACTGTGTTCTAACATTTGGAAATGGGCCAGTCACTTCTAGTTGAGGCTCCAAAGCAGCTTTATATCCAAGCTTAGTTAAATACCCACTAGATGTCACTTTTGTTCACCTAATCAAATCTGCATCTGTGCCCTAGACATCTTTATGGTTATTTGGAATGGTTGTGGTAGATAAAATCCTTTAATCAACATATATGAAGCCATTGTTAATTTGAATGCCCATATCATTACGCACTTTTTCCCCCAAGACATTGACAATGTATCTTTGGCTCCTTGCATATCCTCCCTCTTTATCAAAGGATCCATTTCAAGAATCCTAAAAGTTGTCTTCCTCTCATTTCTGATATCCTGTAAGAGATGATTAGTGAGGTGTGGTCTATGGTGGAGCATCAAGTTCCATTTGTGAGATCCTCTAGGAGGATTTTCTGCTGTAAAAATTAGCATTGAATCTTTCAAATTTAAATACTTCTTCTAAAGGAGTTTGCTTTAGTTGGCTTAATGGTTATCAAACAAGTGAACAACCCACATCAACTGGGCTTCCAAAGCCATTTCTATCATTCCAAACACCTAATTCCAACGCCTCGCTCTTCCGTTAAATAACAAACTTTATCCTAGGTTAGAAGGGGGATTTTCTTTTTAACTTTTGATGCCTACCAAAGAATGCTCTATATCATTTTTCCAAAAACTCTTAATTATGGCCAGCCAACCTTTGTAAAGTTAAACATTATATAGATTAGCATGGCAATCAAAATAGTTTCAATGAGGAAGATCCCTTGAGCAAAAGACAACCACTTACCTTTTGACAAGCTCAATCTAGCCTAAAGAGAATCTACCAGTTGGTTCCTAAAAAGGAGCAATTGACCCTAGCAAACAAAGTAACTCCCAAATATTTACTCGACAAGGAATCAATTCAAAAACTAAGCAAATTTGCTATTTGACCTTGCAACAGAGGAAATTTCAGATTTAGCATCATAAATAATCCACTTAGAAGATGTAGGATACAAGCTCAAGACATCTTTAAATATGATGCCTCCTCTAGGCTCGCTTCAACAAATAGAATCGTATCATCCACAAATTATTGATGAGTAAAGGCCGTTTTTTGATTCAAGTGCCCAATTGCTCTTGTTGCCTTAAGGGACCTGCACAAAGCTTCTGCCCACCAAAATAAAGAGAAATTCGAAGTGACTTGAAAGGAACCAATCAGACTCCCATTAAGGAGAATAAAGAATCTAGGGCCCAAAATGTGTTGGAATATCCATGCTCTCCACTCCAAGCAAAAGCCAAATTTTTTAAGTATCTTGGATAGAAATAGTCAATTCATTCTATCATTAGCTTTATTGATATTAAACTTGATCAATATAATTTTAGATTTATTTGCCACAATGGAGTGAACCAATTCAAGAGAAATGAAAATGCCTTTAGTTATAGCTTTATCTAGAACAAAACCACAGTGTACCATATAACTAGATTTAGAGAAGCAACCTCAAATTGTCCATCATTGGTCTTGAGATAATTTTGTAAATAATATTGGATATAGATGGGCTGAAACTCAACAAATGAAGTGGGGGAAGCATTTTTGGGAATCAAAGCTATAACAGTGCAATCTAGATCATTCTGGATTTTCCTTGACCTTCTTAACTCTTTAGCTGCAAACCAAATACCATTTCCTATAAAATTTTAAAAAAATTGAAAGAGTTGTAGGGAATTCATTTATAAGCTTTAGCCTTATTATTTTGCATTTGAAATAAGGAAAATCCTGTATCTTCCCCCAAAAAGGGAGCCATAAGCTATTTGTTATGATCCTTTGAAATAAGGCGAGGAATGTTTTCAGGTTTTGTTTCACTTTCACCAAAGTAGACGCTTCTCTAATTTTCAAGAGATATTTTAAAAAGCCAATTGCTTCATCTTTGATAGAAGAAATATCTTCTATCAACTTGCTAGACCTTGAGGGAATTGAAGAATTACATTTGGCACTTCTTTGTGCCCAAGTAGAATTGTGTTATGGCCACCTTCGTTTAACCATATCTCCTAAGCTTTCTCTTTCTAGAATACCCCTTCATGCTTATGAACTAAGTTGCCAGTTTTGGTTGGTGGATTCAGCAAATTTTTTAGGGTTGGGTTTGTTTGCATTAAAAGTATATAGAAATTCTAAATATATATTTGTAATCTAAAAGCTAACTATATTAGAGTCAATATACATATATTAAAATTTCCTAATATTTTTAATATACAATGTTAAAAGTATTTATTTGCCTTATACAATATTAATAGAGTTAATAACTTAATATATTATAGAATAATATAATTATAAATAAATTTAATATTAATAAATGTTAATATTTAATATAATAATAAAATTTTAAATAAATGCTAATTTATCATTAGTTATAAAAATTTGTTGACATTAATTATTAATAATTTCATAAATTCTTATGTGAGTCAATTTGGATTAATTAATTAATTGGGAATTGAAGTAATAATAAAGTTAAACAAAACCCGTTGGAACTATTTAAGTAATATTTGCAAGAGCAAAAACCCTTGTAAAACGTGGCAATGAAAGTGTAGACATGTTTGGATTTCCCTTCATTTTTCCCTTTCTTGCCATTAGAGAGACCAAAGGGAATGCAGAGCAGAAACGTGACCTTCCCCAGCTGAGACGTGTTCCATCAATTGTGGGTAGTCTATTAAAATAATATCTTTCTATTATGTTTAATGGCTATCTATTGTGTAAATATCTTGTAGATATAGTTTCTATTTTCTACCACTGTTTCTTATTAGAAACATCGTTCTTTGTAAATCTATTTAAGAACGCATTTGTTCTTCATTCAATATATCAATAATTTACCAATTACTTTGCTTAATATGGTTTCAGAGCAAAATTTCATTTTTGAAATTTTTTCATAATTTCATTCTGAAATTATTCTCATTGATTTTTTTCGAAATTTCTTTTGTGGGAGTTTGCTCTTTGTCATACAAACCCATATAGGGTTTTCGTTCGCAACTTTTGCCTTCTTTTCGTGGGTTGCAGAAATTAGTTTTCACGTCAATATTGACGCTATTTCTGCACAGTTTTTTGGTGTCGTTCACGCTTGACGATCTTTGCTTCAACTCCTAGGATTTTCGACTCCATTTTCTGTCTTTACGACACCCTATCTACGAGCTTTAGGAAGACAAACTCCAGTCTTGACGCGATCGTTGTTTCTCAAATTCAACTTCTTTGGTGTTTTTGTCAAAAACGATGATTGTTTTTCATTTTTCTGGGTTCACACGGGATTTTTTTCTCCACCACTCGCCGTTTTTCAGTATTTAATCTCTGTGGCCCAGTATTTCTGCAACCTCTTGAACAAATCTGCCATTTCTAGACAAAAAATTGTAATTTTTTAAGGTTTCAAACTTTCAACAACCAGCTAGGGTTTCTTTCAAAACTCTCTTTTTCCGCACCGAATCCAAAATCTTCTTGTAGATTCTTGGTGGATTTTTCACGATCTCAATTGAGTTGCTTTCATATTTTTCTGGGTGCATCGATTTTTGAGCCTCAAAATTTGTGCCTGCAGATTTGAATTTTGACTTTAGATTCTTTTTGAGTTTTTTGCAAGGATTTTTGGGTTGTCTTTGGATTTTCTTGGGTTTGCCAATTTTCTTCTCGAAATTCGTACCAGCCGTACTTTATCATTTTTCAAGTCTGTACTTGATTCAGCCTCTGTTTTTCTGCATTAAGATTCGTGTTTCAAATTTCGTGTTCATGCTTCTCTATTTCTCATTTTTTGTACATTGGGAAGCGTGCAAGATGGCGTCATTGACCAACTTGATGTTGGAAGGCAATAAGAGATTCAACGACTGCAATTATAATACCTGGAAGTAGCGCATGCCGACAATCTTCGAATATTGCCGCCTTGATGAGCTTGTTTCGGGCACAATGACTCGCCCGACCACAGTCCAAGCAAACCAGGACAAGTTTGATGATCAGAATCGAGAAGCGGTTATGCTTCTCAAGCTCTTTTTCACAGATGATCAGTGGCCTCAGATTCCTTCTGGCAAGTCTGCAACAGACATCTGGAAGCATTTGAAGGAGTTGCATGAGACATCCAACAAGAGTCGCGCGTTCTTTCTGAAGAACCAGTTGTTCTCCATCATGATGGATGAACGCATGTCCTTACAGGAGCATCTCACGAAGGTTAAGGACATTCACGATCAACTTGAAGCTATTGGTCGGAAGATGGAGGAAGAAGATATGGCAGTCATTACTCTAAAAAGTCTACCTAAATCTTATGAGCACTAAATCTTATGAGCACTCAACATTATTTCCACTAATGTTGATCTGAAATTTCCAAAGTTGTGCACCAAACTTTTGCAACATGATCGTTGGAAACAACAGTTTGGTAGTGCCACTTTGTCCTCCTCAGAGCAAGCCTTTGCAGCCAAATCCTTTCACAAGGATAAAGGCAAATCTCAACCATCTCAGTCATTTCAGTAGAAGGGCTCCAATCAGTCTCAGGATGGTTCGAAGAAGGTTCAGTGTTACTATTGTCATAAATATGGTCATTTGCTCAAGGATTGTCACCATCGATTGGCTTTCGACCAGCGGAAGCAGGGAGGGTCTCAGCCTAAAGCCAATGTTGCTGAGCACACAGAGCAGAAAGAGTCTGCCTATTACGCTCTCATGGCTAAAAGACCTACAGACCATGTCAAATCTTCTGCTTGGTTCATTGATTCTGGTGCTTCTCGGCATTTCACTCACAGGCGTAATTGGTTTACAAAATTTTCTCTCTTTTCTGATTCAGTTTATTTGGAGGAGGTGAAGAGTATACAATTGTCAGAACGGGCAACGTTCAGATTCAGTCTGGTGGGAGTAGTCTCGTATTCCTCAATGTATACTACGTTCCTGGCATGGAACTTAATCTTCTCTCGGTGAGTCAGATTATGCGACATTCTCCTCAGCTTGATGTGGTATTCAGTGCACACAAGTGCTCAATTGATGATCGTGCGACACGCATTACTGTTGTTGTTGGCATTGAGGATCATGGTCTATACAGACTTGTGGATACATGTGATTCTCTTGAGCATGCTTTTGCAGCAAAATCAGCCTCTATCAGCAGTCTCTGGCATTAGCGATATGGTCACCTGAACATTCATTATCTTGCTCAGCTTGTTCGGGATGATTTAGTACTTGGTCTACCTGAAATTCAAACTCAAAATCAGCAAGTTTGTGGAGCTTATCAGACTGGGAAGCAACACAAGACACCGTTTAAGGATGGTGACTCATGGCGAGCTTCAAAGGTACTACAGTTGGTCCACGTTGATGTATGTGGCTCAATGAATACTACTTTTGTTACTGGGTGCAGGTATTTCTTGCTTTTTGTTGATGGTTTCAGTAGAAAAATGTGGGTGTACTTTCTTAGACAGAAATCGAATGTGTTTACTGTATTTTAGAAATTTAAGGCCTTAGTAGAAAGAGTCTAGTTGTTCTATTATATCTCTTAGGTTTGATAATGGGGGGAGTTTTGTTCTACTGCTTTCTCCATTTTCTGTGATACACATGGCATAAAACGTCAGTTAACCACACCATACACCCCTCAACAAAATGACGTTGTAGAAGGTTGCAACCACACCATTGTAGCAATGACCAGGCCTATGATGGAACACATAAATGTTCCTAAGAAATGTTGGGCGAAAGAAGTGTTTACTGCCGTCTATCTCCTTAGTCGGTCTCCCACACATGCTGTTAAGGGGAAGACTCCTGGGGAAGCCTGGACTAGTCACAAACCTAGGATCAGCCACCGAAAGTTTTTGGCTCTCTAGGTTATGTATGGATACCTGATGCCCAACGCTCTAAGTTGGATTCCAAGAGCCAGAAGCTTATGTTTACAGGGTACAGTGACAACCATAAGGCTTACCGACTGATTGATGTAGACACTGATCGTCTTATCTCCAGTCGTGATGTTGTCTTTGATGAAGAACGAGGACCATTTCAGCTTTCCTCGTCTCAACATAATTCAGAGGATCAACCTTTGAAAGCTTTTGATTTGGGTGTCCGTCTTCCATTGGGTTCACCTGATGGGAGGGAAGATGCAAATTCTGTCTTTGATGATGCACTACCCGACTTTCCTCCGGATGATGTTGATCTTCCACCTATTGTAGATCCTCTTCCCACCTCCAGCTCCAATTATTCCTCCTGATGTTGGCACATCTACTCTTCGGCCTAAATGGTGGGCTAAGAGGATCAATGATCTCTGTCTTGATAAGCTCATTGAGGGTAGATTTTCTAAAAATTAGGGGAAGCAGCAAAATACAGTAAACTTTGCTCTCATGGCCAACCTACATAGCATTTATGAGCCTCAGACATTTAAAGAGGCAACATGGATTCTAGAGTGGGAACATGCAATGGATGTAGAATACCAGAGTCTTCTGAAAAAAAATCACACCTAGGTTCTCTCTAATCTTCCTCCAGGGAAGAAGCCCATTAGCTGCAAATAGGTATATAAGGTCAAGCATCATGCAGATGGTACCTTAGATAAATACAAGGCCATATTAGTTGCTCGAGGTTTCACATAGCGGGAGGGCATTGACTATGAGGAGACTTTTGCTCCTACTGCCAAGATGAGTACAATTCGTCTTCTTCTCGCCATTGCAGCTCAGTGTGGATGGAAAGTCCACCAGATGGATGTTAAGAGTGCCTTCCTCAACGGTGAGTTACATGAAGAAGTCTACATGACGCAACCCCCTGGTTTCAAGGTTGCCGACAAAGAACACCAAGTATGTAGGGTCCAGAAAGCACTCTATGGACTCAAACAGGCTCCTCGAGCGTGGTACATCAAGATTGATCAGTACTTGGTTGCTCATGGGTTTCAACGCTGTCCTTCTAACAGTAATCTGTATAGCAAATGCTCTGGTGATGATATTCTTTTTCTTGTTGTCTATGTGGATGACTTAATCATTACTGGCAGTTCAACACATTTGATTGGAGAATCAAACAAGACTTGTGCAAGGATTTTGATATGACAGATTTGGGGGTTCTCCATTATTATTTAGGTGTTGAGGTTTGGCAGACTGATGGTAGCATTTTTCTTTCTCAATCTAAGTATGCCAGGAACTTGCTTGACAGGTTTCAAATGCAAGATTGTAAACCTTCTTCCACGCCTATGGATAAAGGGCTCAAGTTGTCATCCAAGTCTGACTCTCGTGTTGATGAGACCACTTACAGACAACTAGTAGGCAATCTCATCTATCTTACTGCCACTAGACCTGATCTTAGTTTTGCAGTCAGCTATATTTCATGCTTCATGACAGCTCCCAAGGCTAGCAACAAAGCGTGTGTTACGTTAGGTGAAGGGCACCCCCGATTATGGACTTCTTTACACTCGGAGTCATGATCCTAGACTCAGTGGGTTCACAAATTCAGATTGGGCAGGTTTGGTTGATAATAAATCAACCTTTGGATGTGTTTAGTTTGGGATCTGGTGCAGTCACACAGACTAGTAAAAAGTAGCAGGCAATATCTCTCTCGTCGACAGAAGCAAAGTATCGAGGAGCTGTTAAGGTAACTTGTGAAGTTGTTTGGCTTCGTCGGATGCTTGCATATATGTAGATGTCTCAAGTAGGTCCGACTTCCTTGTTTGTTGATAATGAGGGCGTTCTCAAGCTTGCCGGGAATCCAGTCTTCCATAAAAGAACCAAACATGTGGACGTTCATTGTCAGCACATTCGACAGTTGGTTGAAAACGGGACAGTTCAGTTGTAGT
The DNA here is from genome assembly GCA_018584345.1 of Thuja plicata. Taxonomy (NCBI): domain Eukaryota; kingdom Viridiplantae; phylum Streptophyta; class Pinopsida; order Cupressales; family Cupressaceae; genus Thuja; species Thuja plicata. The sequence continues at coordinate 127,840 of MU224543.1, read as the reverse complement.
ATTTTCCAACTGCAGATCAGACTACAGATATTCTCACCAAGTCTCTTGGTCCAGATAAGTTTGTTAAATTTAGGGGGCAGCTTGGTGTAGTTGATAGATTAACCATTAAAGGAGGGTATTAAAATAATTTTTTCTATTATGTTTAATGGTTATCTATTGTGTAAATATCTTGTAGATATAATTTCTATTTTCTACCACTGTTTCTTATTAGAAACATCGTTCTTTGTAAATCTATTTAAGAACGCATTTGTTCTTCATTCAATATATCAATAATTTACCAATTACTTTGCGTAATCGGCTGAATCTATCTTGCCACATCCTCTGTAAATGCTCCAGTGTTACAGATCACTTGCACAGATCTGATTTTGTCTTTCCTAGTTGCAGTCAATAAAAAACATATTAAAAACTAAAATAACTTATTTTTGGGGTACTTTCTAAACAAGTTTCTTTGGGTTCTTGATGGATTCACTCAGGTTCATTCAAAATAATCCATAGTCTGAAAAATGCCTCTTTTAAGAACCCTGCTTGAATTGACCTAAAATCTAATGTGGGTTTGAACTGGACTCTGATTCAGGGCTCTAGGCTATGAACCTGGTTACATAGCTTATAAATTTCAGATATCTCAGCCAACAAATTTTCCCCTAGGTGATGGGACTCTTGATCCATTCCAATATATTTTGGATTCAGCATCGCCAATTCAGCCTTGAACCTATAACTTTTCTGCAAAAATGTTACTGAAATGTTTCACATTCTACTCTTTTACAGAACATCACAGAATAAAAGGGTGAAATTCTAGATCAAAAATTAGTTTTCTTCCAAAACATACAAAATACTAGTTACTGTAGAGGAAAACAAGGCAAGGAAAAGTTGCTCATTGTTGTCTGGATAAAGGCTTGTGATTTTCCAGGTGATTCATTTGGTTGAGCTACATCCTATAAGACTGAGCGAAGACGGTAGCTAGTAATACTTATACAAACATGTAACCAGGATAACCTGTTTAGACTTCATTTCTTTAATGATTATCTGTTTTTCATATGAAAGTGAGAAGCATGCATGTTTTTTGATGTTAATATTTTCTCGCAAAAAAGTTTGAAATATGTAGATATTCGTGCAGAGGGCATCAATCTTTTGTACTCACAGATTACCTAAAGCTGTAGCTTTCACATAACTGTTGATATTTGAATACCCACATTTGTGATAGGATAAAAAAAAATTGTTAATTAGTTTAGTTAGATTAAATTTTTTTGTGGTCACTGTGTTTTCAGATTTTTCTTAATTTGGATTGATTGGTTTTTTTGGACCATCTTGTCTGAAACAGTGCTGTAGACATGTTCAAGAGACAATTTGCTCATCTTGAGGAACACTATGGTAAAGGTGAAAACAGTACACCCCTTGGGAGGCAACATGCTTCTTTGCCAAGGTACAACTCAGGCACAAAATATTATTGTGAACACTATATTTCAAGTTCAAGAAAGTCTCAATTTTTTCATTTTTTTTGGTGGTAGAGAGCGAGTTTTCAGAGAGGATACTTCAAAGCAGGAGTCTGAAAAGCAGGACAAAGTGAATGCAGCTGTAACGAAGGCTTCACTACACAGTCCACCAAGAGTTCAAGGTAAAATTCAATTTGTATTGTGAGACTTCTCTTGAAAGTTCAAAGCTTTTTATGGTGGGAATATTGTGAAACACCTAAATGGTGACAACATCAAAGGACCCAGTTTTACTTGAATTGGTCCTGTTACTCTGGCATGTCTGCAGAATCTTTCGAAGTGATTGGTTCAGGGGTTTCACCGACAAGTGTTGCAAATGAAGCCATTGCAAATACACGTAGCTTAGTAAAGAGTGCTAGCATTAGTGCTTCACAATGCAGTCCTGCGGTTAATGCACGTCAAAAAGGAAACTCTACAATCAAACCTGAAGAGAATGAGCAGACTGAGGACTTGAGTCATGAGTTGAATACGGTCAGATTGAAAACAGATTCTATGGTTGCTGGTTTGACAAGGAAGGTTGCAGCAATGCCAAGTGGGGTGGCTCATTCTTAAAAATATCATTACATATTTAAGTCGTTTGTGGCAGTTCTCTAACTTTATTGTAATTTGGCTACAACATGCTTTTAACAGGAAGTTGGGGATAACAAAGTTTCTCTTTTGAATTTCCTAGGCACAGCACAAATGTAATGGTTGCTGGCTGGGAAAAGTATGGTTACAGCCATGTCAAGTGGGCTGGCCTATTTTCATCATAATCATCATTTAATCTTATGTAGTGCTAGTTGGTAGCCAGTCAATCGGGATACTGTTATTATTATTGTTTACTTTTGTATGATGATTATTGCCAGTTTCCTTAAGAATCTCTTGATTATAGCTAGCCATAGTTGTTACATTGACATATTTTCGTTGCTCATGGACGGTAACATAATATCTTTCTCTTGTATTCAGAGTATATGTCTTGTTTGAAACAGCTCAGAGAAGTTCTGTTTGTTGTAAATCAAGCTTAACGACTAGTGCACACCTCATAAGGAATAAGACAAGTCACATTCCTGACAGAATTCATTGGACAACTTATCCTCTTTTATTAACAACATAATTGGGTAATTGGTCCGAGTTTTAAGTTTTATCATTAGTTGATATTATTTGCTACATCACCTTCAGCGTTTATACTTGGAGATCATACATCAACTTTATTCTAAATGAATTCTTTGACCAAGTTTTTGACCAGAATCATCAATTGATGGCAACGCACCAAAGCAACAATCACAACGGATGACAACAGATCAAATTTAAAAACAGGCAAATAGCACAGTATTTATCAGTACCGGACAAACCCGAAATCATGGCAAACTCTATAGTACAGGTGGTACTATATGGTTGTGAGGTAGGCAATGTCTATGCAGGCATCGAAAGGGTGACATGGGTATCTGACGTGACAGCTTTTTTAATTTAATAATTAAATTAAAAATCACAGTTCTATTCTGATTTTCAATTTAATTATTAAATTAAAAAAATTGTCACCTCATACACCCTTTTGATGCCTATATAGATAATATAGGGTAGCAACAGTTCAGCAAGAAAGTGGAGATAGATAGAGGGACTGCAAAAATATTTAATTACAAATAGCTTTAAAATTAAATCATTTATTCCATATGAGATTGTCTTGGTGGAGCTGTGACTTTTCCTATTAAGGTGGCAGTTATATTCCGATTGTTAAGGTATATAAGAAGATTAGAGAATATGGAGCTGTATCGCTGGCAAAAGAATGATATCGAAAGAGAAATTAGACAAAAGGAAGAGCATGTGTATAAACAAAACAACAAATAGATGAGCAAGTGGGGTATTAAAATAAGGGAGTGCCCAAACAACAATGGGGAAATAATAAAGTTTGTACAAGACAAATTCAAGGAAAGCATGTGGATTGGGTATCTTGGGAGGAAAAAGAAGTTGTGATATTGCTATCAGGGTTCAACTATGTTGCTTTTTGTGTCAAACTTATTGACCCATGTTTCATGAGTCAATAACCTTCAACAAGTGTTGTGCCTTATGAACCATTCATTAGAAAGCCCCTTAAGCTTGTCAATTGATAAGTAAGATATTTTCCACAACAAGTCAACTGTGATATTGCTATCAGGTTTCAATTGTGTAGTTTTTTGTCAAACTTATTGACCCATGGTTCACAAGAACCCATCTCTCATGAGAATGAATGGAACACTTAGCACTCATTGAATCTAGGTGGTACTCATAGCAGTGAAGCACCGAGACTTCTCGGGAGGTCACCCATCTTAATACTACTCCAACTCGAGTGTGCTTAATTACAGAGTTTCCTCCAGTCTGTTGGGCTTAACCATGGAGGAAACTCTGTAGTTAAGCATGCTTGAGTTGGAGTATTATTGGGATGGGTGATCTACCTGGAAGTCCTGGTGTTTCACCTTTGTGAGCATCATCTAGATGCAATGAGTGCTAAGTGTTCCATTCATTCTCATGACAGATGGGTTCTTGTGAACCACTACTCATGAAACATGGGTCAACGAGTTTGACTAAAAAAACTACATAGTTGAATCCTGATCGTAATATCACAATTTGACTTGTGGAAAATATCTCCTACTTATCAATTGATGAGCTTAAGGGGCTTTCTAATGAATGGTTCATAAGGCACAACACTTGCCGAAGGTTTTGCAATTGGGATTGCAAGCAGGGTAGGCTTAACTATGGAGGAATCTCCATAGTTAAGTGCGCTCGAGCTGAAGTAGTATTAGGATGGGTGACCTCCTGGGAAGTCCTAGTGCTTCACCTCTGTGAGCATCACCTAGATGCAATGAGTGCTAAGTGTTCCATTCATTCTCATGAGAGATGGGTTCTTGTGAACCACTACTCATGAAACATGGGTCAATGAGTTTGACTAAAAAAAACTACAGTGACTCAAACAACTACACAATTGAATCTTGATAGCAATATCACAGTTTGACTTGTTGTGGAAAATATCTCCTACTTATCAAGTCCTACTTATCAATTGATGAGCTTAAGGGGCTTTCTAATGAATGGTTCAAGGCACAAAACTTGCTGAAGGTTTTGCAAATGAGGTTGCAAGCAAAGTGGGCTTAACCATGGAGGAAACTTTGTAGTTAAGCACGTTCGAGTTGGAGTAGTACTGGGATGGGTGACCTCCCAGGAAGTCCTGTTGCTTCACCTTTGTGAGTATCACCTAGATGCAATGAGTGCCAAGTGTTCCATTTATTCTCATGAGAGATGGGTTCTTGTGAACCACTGCTAATGAAACATGGGTCAATGAGTTTGACTAAAAAAACTACGCAGTTGAATCTTGATAGCAATATCATAGTTTGACTTGCTGTGGAAAATATCTCTTACTTGTCAATTGATGAGCTTAAGGGGCTTTCTAATGGTTCATAAGGCCCAACACTTGTTGAAGGTTTTGTAGCTAGGGTTGCAAGTAGAGTGGGCTTAACAATGGAGGAAAATCCATAGTTAAGCGTGCTCGAGCTGGAGTAGTACTTAGATGAGTGACCTGCCAGGAAGTCCTGGTGCCTCACCGTTGTGAGCATCACCTAGATGCAATGAGTGCTAAGTGTTCCATTCATTTTCATGAGAGATGAGTTCTTGTGAACCACTACTCATGAAACATGGGTCAATGAGTTTGATTCAAAAAATTACACAGTTGAATTTTGATAGCAATATCACAATTTGACTTGATGTGGAAAATATCTCCTAAAATGGAAAGCAAAAATGTCAATTGGTTAGATAAGAACTAGTTTAGACCAACTTAGATGTGAAACCGGAAGGTGGATGATACCTAAGAAAGAGTGGGTAGACAAAAGATGTTGCTATTGAACTATAGAATGAACATTATGAGTAAGTTGTTTGAAAAAGAAAAGTTAACAAGGGTTGCAGATTTCTTGACCAAGATATATAATAGAATATCTAAGTTGCAGAAGGAAAAAGCAATTTAGTCGGTTTCGTGTTTTGGGCCTTCTATTCTGGGCTTCAATTGCTTATTTGTTTGCTGGCTATACATAAGTTCTATATAGACTGTTTGGCTTTGTGAACATTATTAAAAACATTCATTCATTCATTCATTCTCTATAACGAGAAGACCTTGAAATTCTAAGCAAATAATAAGCTAAAATCATTATAAATACATTTTTCTCTAAAGGTAATCGAGACACTTGTAACCGGAATCGAAGAAAATGCAGCCGTGATTTCTGAAGAATGGGCTGCCTGCAAAACTGGATTAGGTAAGGCATCGATTCATCTATAATGATTCTCCATATCAAAGATTAGAATTACCTTTATCCCAATGGTAGAAAGAGATATATATTTATGCCGAGGCGTTTCCATTCTGAAAGAGGCCAGGCTAAATGTTTGCATCAACGGTGTAGTAGTGATAATATCCCTTGGACGAAAATACCCTAATGTCTCTTTCTAGTACGGCATTCACTCCTTGCCAAATATAATTTCAGCAAGGGTAATTGTAGTGGAGGTACCAGGTGAAGATCAACGTCATAGAAATCTCAACTCGTGTGGCCGCAAATTGTCAAAAGTCCGACAAATACGACATAGAAAAACACAGGGAGCAACAAATTTCTGAAGGCGATGCCTTCTCCGAGCTTTTCTCCATTGTTGTCAACTACGTCTGCGGTTTTATTTGTGGGTTTCAAAAAGCAAACGAGAAGAACATGGCAGCGGTTGTAACTAACTATAAATGTAGATATACGAAGGACGAAAGCGAGATTAAGGGTGGAAATACCAAAATTACAGACGCTTGCGCAAAAAAGGGTCATAATTTTCCATTAATTTGATTCGGTCATCTTTCATCTAATTTTTTTTGATACCACTCAGATTAGTTGCTTCTAATTTGTCGTTTGTATAGTGCAAACTACTTGTATGGTGAAGGTTTTACGGTCAAAGTTTGATAGAATGTTGTTTCATTTGTCTTGCCTTTGTTTAATAGTTTTGTAAAAGAACATGTAAACTATTGTTAATGTAACTATTGTTAATGTAAAGTGCTTCTTTGCTATTGTGGTCAGAATTTTATTAATATTCTTATTTTTTTCATATAGATATATATTTTTAATTTTAATTTTTTAAAACTAATTATTATATAATAACAAGTAGTTTAAATAAGAATATTAATTTTGGTATTTCCACCCTTAATCTCGCTTTCGTTCTACGAGTAGTTTTAATATTAAATTTTTATATATAAACATGATATATA
>MU224543.1:52451-91956 GCA_018584345.1 Thuja plicata | reverse complement strand
TTTTCACTCCTCCGCGTTTGGCAGTTTATGCCCTCTGGTGGTTTGCTTGGTTCTACAGGTCCGGGGATCTCTTCTTCTGGTTTCATAGTTCACTCTTCTTTCTGACTTCTGAGCTTGCATGCTCCTTTCTGATGCATTTTGTTCTGTAAACGCACTGAGATAAAGTGCCTTCTTCTGCATTCTTGGATCTTGTACACCTAGTTCTGTTGATGTACTCGCACTGGGTTATAAAGTGCCATGGGGGGATTATGATGCATTTTCCGCTTTAGGCGCATCCACTTTTGTCAAGTGAGCGTACCTTCCACAACATTAGCCCATGTAGTCTGTGTCTGTGACACCACCCTTTATCCTGTGTGTGTGCTTCTGTTGCACTGTTGGTGTTCCCAATTCTTCTTCTGCAGCTGTTTCTGGTACTGCATTTCAGTGTTCCTGTCACCTCTCCCAGTTCAGCATTATGGGGGGGTTCACCTCTTGGTTCTATTGCTTCCTGGTTCGATTGATCAGCTCTTTAGACACTTGTCTTCTCTACCTGATCATGCACTTCAGTGGGGGTTCCAACAGTATCTTCTGACAGAGTTTTCAGACATGCTTCGGAGGTGCTTCTTGCTCTTTTCTTGTTCCTCTCTCTGGGACATCTTTTCCTAGATTGAAGGCTCAGTTTCCTTCATCTAGTTTGCTTTTTGTTTTGGGTACCTGATCAGGCCTAGTTGCCGGGACCCATCTTTCCTGCTTTCTGCAGTAGTTTAGCAGTTTTTCTTCTCCCTAAGTTACACTTAAGGGGGGGTGTTAGAGTAATTTAGTAATTACTCTTTTGTGCTTAAGTTATACTTAGGCAACTTTCTATTTTCTGAGAGTTTCCTTTTTAGGGCTTCGGTATCCTTTATAAGGAATCACCGCTTAGTTTTATTTACAGAGTTTTCACATCTTATTGTAATTCTATTGTTGATAATATAGATTATTTTCGCTGATCCTTCTATCTTCTGTCTTTTGCTTCTGTTTATGTAATAGCTATGCATGCAGGTGTTTCTTGGGAAGATTTGACGTTTGTCAAATCCTACACAGACTCTGGGGTTTCTTTTGTAACAACCGGTTGCGGCATGCCATATGTTCTTGGGCTCTGAGGCATGTTCGTGATAGTGAAAGCTTCCTTGTAGCTGTATTCACCACAAACCTTGTAGGTAATGGATATTTTTCCTGCTTTCTATTTGACATCCTTGGGATTCAAATCTAAAGAGGATGGGATGCTTGCGTCTTGGTTTGAGGGTACTTGGTTATTAGTACTGATTTGGACCGCATTACAATATTGGAAAGGATTTGGATCTCCCTCAATGATGATTTCTTCTCCCTGGTGTGGGAACTTGATGCACTGATGGTATGTTGAAGGTACAAATTGCATCTCAAGTATCCATGGTCTTTCTAGTAACATGTTCTATCCCAACTCAAGATCTAGGATCTGGAAGGGAGTGTTCTTGACAAATGGACCAATCCGGACAGGTAGAATGATAATGCCTTTAGAGGATCTTTCCTCTTCGTCATAAGCTTTGATATTTATCCTCCTTGTGAAATCAATGCTAGATTATGAATAGCCTAGTTTCTTGTTTAACTTTAGAGTACAAATGTTTAATCCAGCCCCACCATCAACAAGGACTCTACGGATAGCGGTTTTGTGGACCTACATAAGAAAGTGCAAAGGATCATTATGCAGGGGTTAATGTGGAGTCACATCACGGTCTGTGAATGTTGCATGTTTGTTAGCTTCTATATGGTTAGCCATCATTTGGAAGCTCTCAGAGGTTATGTCCCTTGGGACAACTGCATTCTAAAGGGCTTGGTCAAGTGCCTGTTTATGTTGTAGAGATATGTGCAAGAGGTCAAACATGGAGATCTGGACAGGTGTGTTCTTTAGTTGATCCACCAGGCTTTTCTGTGGATCTGAGGTTGCTTGAGGGTCAATTGGTGTAGCAGAAGAGGAAGGTACTCCTTGCAAGACAACTCTAGTATGACACGTGGTTACAACACATTTGTTACCTTGGTTTTTGATAGTGATCGTAGCCACATGGCTATCTGAAGGATTGAGGTAATTGATAACATTATCACTGTTGACATATGTATAGTTGACCTATTTTGACAGTCCACCATACCTGAAGGCTTTCCCTTTATTGTGATCATGAAATGTATTATTGAATATTGTATCATCAGTTGTTCCTTTGGTTTGGGTATTTGTTACATCGATGACCCCTATGTCAATCAAATCTTGGATAGCGTGTTTCAATCGGTAACAGTTGGGTGTTTTGTGTCCCTTCACCCAATGAAAATCATAGAAATCATTGTCATTGTACCACCTTGGTTTTTTTTCACCATGTTTGAATTCCATGATTTTCGGGAGAGTGATAGTGTTTGATTGTATCAGCTTTCATAAAGCTGATTCTATCAGCTCTCCTAATGGTGTGAAATCTCACTGTTGGAATTGAAACTATAGTTTGCATTGAGTCTGTTGCTGACTATTTGACAGAGCGACCACTTGGAAAGGGAGAGGTTGGTTTTGAGTGTATGCTTGTGGAGTGGGAACCGTAGGTTGTTGGTTGGCCATAGGTGCACCTTGCAGTGACACTTTGGGTTGTGCGTAGTTGACGGTCTTCACATCAATGACACCATCATTGGTGACATTTTTGTTTTTGTTCCACCACTTAGCTTTGTCCATTGCAGTTTTGTTTGTATTTGTTTGGGTTAGATCTACAAGGATTCCTCATTTGACTAAGTTCTGCTCACAACAAACTCCTTGTTCGATGAGTTGTGTGAAGTTCAGAGCTAACTGCAATTCTGTTGTGAATGACATGTCTAGAATCAGATTGTCAATGAACATGACTATTAGGTCTTGCTCGAGTACATCATACATTATTCGGTTTGCAGTATTCCTCCATCTGTGTAGGAATTTTACAAATACTCTCCATCCTTTTGTTTGATATTGCAAAGGTCCTTGATACTGACCTTGCACTCGATGTTATGATGGAAGTGAGCGATGAAATTTTCAGCCAATTCATCCCAAGACAGAATGCCACAAGGTAAATGTGAGAACCATTCCATTGCTGGTCTGACTAATCTTTGTGGGAATAGTCACATTAAGTATGTCTCATCATGTGCAACTTTGACGCAACTAGAAAAAACTCTCAGATATATTCAATAGGGTTGGTATTGCCCCTATATTTGTCAAATTTTGGTACCCAAAAGTGAGTTGGGAATGGAGACATGTGAAAAGAATGATCAAAGGGGTATGGGTATAAATCCTTTGTGGTGTAGGATTTAGTTTGCCCCTAATTTTGCATATCCATCATTTGGGTTTGAAGGGTCTGCATTTGTTGGATCAACATGTCTGTTTGATACTGAGGTTGATGTGTGACGTTGTACCTCTGTGCTATAGTAGGTATGAGGCTGTGCCTCTGCGTCCCTTGAGTAGGAACATAGGACCTCATCCTTGGGACTTGATATTGATTTCCCACCACATGATTCTAAAATGGGTGTATGTGAGTGGCCCAAGGTGGGTTTTGATGTGCTTTTCATTGGGGTTTGGGATGTTGTTGTTGTTGTTGAAACTGTGGTTGATACTGCTGGGGTTGATATTGCTGCTGTTGAATCTGGGGTTGCTACTGCTGGGGTTGAGGCTGTTGCAGCTGAAGTTGGGGTTGCTGCTGCTGGGGTTGAGGTTGTTTCTACTAGACTTGGGGTTGCTACTGCTGGGGTTGAGGTTGTTGCAGCTGAGCTGGGGTTGCTGCTGCTGGGGTTGAGGTGGTTGTTGCTGGACTTGGGTGAGAAAAGCCGTAACCTTGGGTGGGCATTGACTGAAAGTCAGACCTACAGAGATGGATCCCTGTGGGAATTATGTGTTGAAGGCAAGGCTAGTAGGGATTGAATGTGGTAGTGGCATGGTTGTGAAAAGGTTACTACTTGTTGGTGGGATGGAAGGCATAGCATGAGAGCTTGATTGGCCAGGCCATAAGACTGAAGGTGGAGGCATACTAGTGACCATGGGTACACTTAGTTGCGAGCATGTCATGATTTGAGTGGAAGATGTGCTTGCTTGGTTTGCGCAATTGGTTTGATTGGGTATCGTCGGTGCTAATGTTGGTATTGTCAAAGGTGGGAAAATTTGAGAAATCACAGGTAGTATCTGAGAGGGTTGAGGAGTGTTTTGACCTGCGAGAGGGTTCTTGGGCCATATGGTCAACACACTAAATTCAGTGGGGAGTTTGAATCCCTTATTTATCAGCATGGCTAAGAAATGTTTAGGGTTCCACTCTACAACAATATCAAATACTTGTGTGGAATAATCATCTTGCTCTATATCTTCAAGCTCCTCTTCTGTGACATTTTGGAAAAAAGCTGATCCACGAGGTTGTTCGATGAATAGAGATTAACTGGTATTTATGAAAGGATCATCCTCTCGCTCTATTTCCCAAGTCAGGAATCTGTTGATATATGACTCATCAGGTTGTGTTCTATCCTTTGGCCTTGTGTAAGGCCCTCCATGAGGTGTTTGAGACATAGTGTGGTCCAGATTTTGTGACTAAAACAAGTGATATAAAGAAAACAAAAAAGGATAACCTTTCTAAGGAAGTCCAAGTTATGTTTTGGACAAGGGCAATTCTAAGGACAAATGTTGATTTATCTTGATCTCAAAGTTTTGATGATGTAAAAGTAAGATTTGTCAACCTTTGCCTAGGACAAAGTCACTGATAGAGATGATGATGTTTCAGATGATGAGATCAAGATATTTCAAGTCTGAACTTTCAAACTAAGAATGTTTTAGATAATAATCATGCTTTTCAAAGAAGGGATGATCTTTAATGTTTAGAGATTCACACAATGTTCTTCACATTTTTTTGGTATAGACACTGGTCTTTGACACAAAATGGAGAGTATTTTCAAGGTTTTTAGGTCAAAACAGGTGTAAAATATCTCTGGTTAACTGCGACACAACTCCACGAATTGCGGAAAAGTGAATGGTTGAGTGCGGTATTTTATCACCAACTGCGGTAATAAACAAGTCGATTGCGGCAATAAAATAGTTAACTGCGGCAAACTTCCGTCAATTGAGGCAAAATGTAGGCAATTACGGTAAAGGGGAAATAGTGTCAAAAAGACTAGAAGATAGGTTTTAGTGTCTAACAATTTTGATTTTCTAGAACAAGGATTTTGATTTGTAAGACAATTTGATGTTGAAAACCCTAGAATTTAACATGTTTGACTTGTTTTGACAGTTTCAATGTGTGTTTTGCATTTTAGAAACTGATCAAAGAACAAGCACAATAGACACTATGTTTTGAAGAATGAAGACTGACAATGTGTATGTTCTACAACTCTTTCAAGTTGTAATGTTATCATGAGGTATCAACAGTGAACAGTCAGATTTAATCTAGGTCAATGGCTTCAGAATACAATATTATAGGCCCAATGCTTGAATGTCCGTTAGCTCACACAATAATTGTCACACTACTAGGACACGAAGGTCCACGACGTAGGCACCCATGTTTTTCCTGTTTCCAGGTATTGTTGCGTGTAGTGAAGATCTCTTTCACTACACAAATACCTTGGAACACATATGTTGGGAATCTTGGGGGGAAATTCTGCAACCCCTTGCACTATAATAAGGTATCTTCTCAGAGGTAGATTGGGTTGGCCTCTAATTAACAAGGTTGTGGTAAGGGTTCGTGGCGTCTATCCAATCGGTTTGTACATGTGTGACTCACTTAAGAGGCTAGTTGACCATACTAGCTCCTTAGGGATATTCACCTGATCCAGACTATCATCAAAACACCTCGCCTGAGCTTGGCTAGATAAGACAAAACTTTGGTTCACACCTTGTTTATATATCGATCAGAAGGATTACCGATTTAAGGTCGTTCTCCGTGGAAGAAGCGCATTCCCCGGACATGCCTTTCTAAAAGTATAAAGGTATCTAATCTAACAGATTGTGCAAGTGCACCCAAAACTCAAGACACAAGGTAAACCGATTAAGCTCTGAAAGTTTGAAATGTGAACTGAGCTACACCACCATACAAGCACAAGTGTTCAGTTTTAAGCCCAAAAGTAGGTGTTGATTGCTTGTTCAATTTTAATTCACCAAATCGAGAGATTCTTTGCCTTTGTTCAATTTTAATCCTCACATCAATTTTAAGCACCAAATTCTGAAATGTGAGATGTGAGATGTGTGACAAACACTATTCTTTTTAAACCCAAATCAACAAGTGAATGAATTTTATGTTGTATTGTTATCTTGTCTCCTCGATTGGAACATGTCGAAGAAAGTGTTTAGTATCTCAAGAAATGAAAGCTTTTCAATCCAAAACATCTGGGATTATTGAGATTGCTGAAATTAATGGCGACTTTATACTTACTTGCAAATCTCTTGATTGAATCAATGTACCTGGTGTATGCTTCACTTTGATCTTCAACTGCGATTGCGAGAATAGCCCTTTGTTGCGATCGATAGTTGGTGGTTCTCCTTCTTGCAGCTCTTAATGCTCTAGCACCTGGTATGTGTCTAATTACATTCTTTGTCATTCACTATCAGTCATCCCTACACAGAAACCAAGAAAAATAGACAGAAATGTGGCTTTTATGTCAATTGCAATACTGGTTGTTCAATTGCGACAATCTCTTGTCAATTGCGGTAGAATGTTGGCGATTGCGGAAAATAACTCTATTTTGTGGTAGAATGCTTTCATTTGTGGCACAGATTTGTTAATTACGGTAAAGCACAGGCGATTGTGACAAAGAACAAATAATTGTGGTCAAATACAAGCAATTGCGGCAAATTGCTAGAAGACAGAAATGCAGAAGATGATAGAATAGCGATGCGAAAGCCTGCAATCAATTGCGGTATTAAACCAGTCAATTGTGGCATGATTTTGTCAATTAAGACAAAATACCAGTAATTGTGAAATAACACAGATATTGAGAAAATGATAAAATTTAGGTCTACAGCCATACGATCGTGGCTAATTGATTCTGTCTGTCGTCTGCAAGAGATATTCAAGCTGTTTGCTTCACGTCAGATTCACCAAAATGTACGCCTCCTTTCATGATTCATGGTTTCCAAGCTTTCCAAAGGTGGGGGTTAGTAGCACCATTTTGCAATGATATAAACCAAATACACAAAGCTACCAATAACTTAAAATGTAAACAATAAAATGTACAAGAAAAGAAAGGAAAACAAATGAATGCAAACTCCAAAGTGCTTGAAGCTTCTATTGTCTCTCTCTACTCCTTCCAAAATGCTATTTTTGATGCTTAGTATTGGTGTGGGTAGCGTCTATGACTTGAGAAGCGTCGAGAATTTGATACTTGAAATGTGTGTGTGATCGTAAGATGGCTTGAATGCTAGAACCAAACTGACAGAGTAATGGCACACGAGAGCATGAAATCCTAAATCCTTCAAATGGTTATGAAGGGTTTATTATATAGGAATTGGGGATGATATGAACGGTTGAGATCAATCCCAAAGATTGGGAGATGAACGGTTGAGATCAAAGGGAACTAGAGAAGTCATCAGTAAACTCCACCTCTTTAATTGGTTAAGAGGAGATAGAGTTTGGTTGACTGAAGAGCTAATTGTGAGTTACCTTTTAGAACTAAAGAGGTGGGTGGAGTTACCCATGTGAACTGGAGAGATGGGTAGAGTAACCCATGTGATCGGATTGGAGTTATCTCTTTGAAGATAAATAAATATTTAATTCATTTATTTAATTAATGTTTTCAACATGTGAGATAATTGAATTCTTTTTGATTTAGAATTGCTTTATTGATGAAATTAAATTAATTTAATTGAAATTAATTTAATTTGGAAGAATTTAATTAGTAAGTTTAAATATTTCAATTTAAATTATAGGAAATTTAATTTAATGAATTAATTAATGGTAATTAATCAATTAAGATTAATTAACTAAATAAAATTAATTATTTAATTAATTTTGGGAATTTGATTAGATGATTTGGGAAATGAATTTAGAATAAAATAGATGATTAATTAACGATTTAAAAAAATATTAATTAATACATTAAAATTAATGTTTTTAATGTCAAGTCACAAGTCTGTCCATTTTAGGGTGTCTACAGAAGGATTATGGTATTGAATGACTATATTCACATCCACATCGATCTATTGATTCTTTTTAATGTTTGGACAATACTTCTTGGCCACTTTAGTGTAAAATTTAGTTTGAAGGGTACCGATTTTGATTTGCTTGATTGCAAATAAGTATCCAATGGACATCTGCATGAATATAATATAAAATTATGATCCCTAAATTTCAAAATGCATTGCCAAATCCTCAACAATGAGATTCAACACATTTTGTTAAAGATTCTTTTTTATTACCTTAATATTTATGCTTCAATTTTGCATTTATATGAAAATAAAAAGAGATCGTGAGATCAAGTTATTAGAGGCTAATGGATGTTCATGGATCATCTCATGCTTCTGTAAGCAATACATGTTGTGTGTTTTCATTGATTTCAACTAGTTGGGTGCATTGATGTTAACTTGATGAAGAGAAGTGCCATACGTATGGAAGAGAAGTATTCAGTATTGCCATATTTGGGTGTGAGAGAGAAGTGTTTAGTGATCTCATGATTGTCAACGTGATGGAGTGTTGTCAACCAGCTATGCAAGAAAAATTATTTGAAGTCTGATATGCAAGAAAGAGTATTTGAAGTAGAGGTTCAATATTGGATGATCATATGTTGTTACGATGTCTAGTGATGATGGTAAGTCAGTTTGTGGTATATTTGGAAGGTGACAATTATGAGAAGCCAATATATGAAGGAAAAAGTATTTGCAGTCCTTATGGGAGGACACTCTGCATAAGAAGTTGGTGGCTTGTAGTTTTGGTGTTATCATGTATGGTCTATAAATATTTTAGTATCTATTTTTTAGGTCCACAAAAGTTCAGAGGTTGAATTTGTGTTTTTTTGTTTGTTGAGAATGAGGCTGACTATCAGGAATGGTTAGGAATGACTTGCAGATATTTTTAAGTGTACAGTATGGTGGACATGTTCCTAACATGTATGCAGCGTTCTAGTTTAGATTTCTTTTGTTGATTTTATTTGCAAGTGAAGTTATGTTGTTGTGTGTTTGGTATTGTTGTTTGTGTTGGTCTTTGGCCGATTCAATTGATTTTGGTATTTGTGAATTATTAGTTATGATATACTTTGGAGGAAGAGTTAAAAGGTTTATATGGATCTTGGTGTAGTGTGTTGATATCCACCTGGAGCTATGAGAATTTGAGAATGTTTTTGGGTCGGCTAGTTAACATGTTCTTATGCTTTGCTCACATTATGTTTGGTGCCAACTTTGGAGGATGTTGTGGTGCATGCACTTTGTTCAAATTTTTATGGAAGGAATGCTATGATGTATTTGGGTCCCCTTTATCTCTTGGGGTGGAACACATTAAGTGTAAGTGTTTGTGGTGGCCAACTTTGTATAAATGATGCTTATCTTAACCGTGATCGACCTAGTTATGTTTTTGGTTGATCAAGTTGATATATGTAGATGTGAAAATGATTGAATTAAGAGTGGATTGACTTACATTGTGTTGAGATAAAATGTGAAGTCAATGTGATGCAAATGTGGAAGAGAAGAGGTGTGAGTGTTTGAGCTTGACAAAGTTATGCTAGTGATTGATAAAGAGATCCTACATCTTTTCATTTCATCATATCCCTGTGCTTGCTATAAGATGGTGATTCTTTTGGAATCTTGTATAGACATGTATCTTGCCTTGGGATCATGCATATTAATTTTTAAAGTCCTTGTATCTTGTCCTAAGGTTGCGTGCCTTAGGCTACAAGTCCTTTTTAGGAGCAATGAGCTCCTTGGCCTGTGGCCTAAACAATTGTAAACTGTTATTCATATTGTGAGTGTGATTCTCATTGTGGTTTTCCCACATTGGGTTTTCCATGTAAAAATATGGTGTTAATGTGTGTGTGTTGTCAATGAATAAGATTTAATTGATGGTTAGTTGGTTAAAGATAATTGATAATTACTTGTGATAGAAAATTTTTAAGATCTGGTTAAGACTAATTCACCCTGTCTTAGTCTTAAGGTATTTTTAGTATAAAAGTTAAGTTCCTATGAAGAAGCTTGACTACTTGAGGAAGATTCAAGATGGTGCATGAAAATGGTAACAAAGTACCTATGTTTAATGGAACAAATTATGCCATTTGGAAAGTGAGGATAGAGAAACATTCAGAAGGCATGTTATGATGTATTTTGGGCCCCTTTATCTCTTGGGGTGGACCACATTAAGTGTAAGTGTTTGTGGTGGCCAACTTTGTATAAATGATGCTTATCTTTACCATGATTGACCTAGTTTTGTTTTTGGTTGACCAAGTTGATATATGTAGATGATTGAGTTAAGGATGGATTGACTTGGATTGCATGGGGATCAAATGTGAATTCAATGTGATACGAATGTGGAAGAGCATGAGTGTCTAAGTTTGACAAAGTTGTGCTGGTGATTGATAAAGAGATCCTACATCTTTTCATTTCAGCATATCCCAGTTCTTTCTAGAAGATAGTGGATCTTTTGGCATCTTTTATAGACCTGTATCTTTCCTTGGGATCATTTATATTAGTTTTGAAATTCCTCTTATCTTTCCCTAAGGTTATGTACCTTAGGTTACAAGTCATTTTTAGGAGTAGTGAGATCCTTGGTCTGTGGCGTAAACATTTGTAAGTTATTATTCATATAGTGAGCATGATTCTCATTGTGGTTTTTCCTACATTGGGATTTCCATGTAAAAATATGGTGTTCATGTGTTTGTGTTGTCATTGCAATATCTTTCATTGATGGCTAGTTGGTTAAAGATAATTCATAATTACTTGCGATAGAAAAATTTTAAGATTTGGTTAAGACTAATTCACGCCCTCTTAGTCTTAAGGTCTATTTTGCATCAAAGCTAAGTTCCTATGAAGAAGCTTGGCTGCTTGAGGAAGATTCAAGATGGTGCATCAAAATTATCACAAAGTACCTAAGTTTGATAGAACAAATTATGCCATTTGGAAAGAGAGGATAGAATAACATTTGGACTCTGTGTTGTTTGGTATTTGGGATGTTGTTCATAAAACATAAAATTATTTAGGTGAAACTCCTTCACTGAAAGAAATCAAGACACATAATAATAATGCAAATTCTAGAAATGCTATTATCAGTGGATTGAGTGTTTCGAAATTGATGGAAGTCATCACCTGGAAGACTGCAAATGAAGGATAGGAGAAGCTAAAAAATATATATGAGGGAGGCAAGAAGATCAAGAAAATCAATTTGAAGAACCTAAAGCATAAATTGAAACTCTAAGGATGTTAGAAGATGAAAAAATAAAAGGTTAGCAACACCAGGTGAATGAGGTTGTAAGTGCAATTAGAGATATTGGTGGAGCGATAAAAGACAATGATGTTGTGTAGAAAGTGATGAGAAGTATGAAAAGAACCTACAAACCCTTGTTGTGTGCCATTCGATAGATTTAAGATATAGATAAATACACATTGGATTAGCTCTATGGGGCTGCTATTTATTTTGAGATTGTTGAGCTTGAAGATAATCGACATGATAGGAAGGATGCAACCTTCAAGGATGTAAAGAAGGTTGAAGATGTACCTTACAAAAGTTACGATCCAGATGAAGAAAAGACAATTTTTTTGAGAAGACTAAGGAAAGGATCTAGAAAGTATAAACATAATTTAGTTTTCAAGTATTTCAAATGTGGAAGAATAGGTCATTTTGTTGCTAAATGTCCTTTTAAGGAAGATAACTTTGAAAATCCTAATGATGATGAGAGAAAGGATAGTTATAGAAGAAATAATAGATATGTAAGAAAAAATAATAGAGACAAGGGTAAGAAGAGTTTTTGTTTTGTAGAGATTCATTCAGAATAAGATGAAGTTGAAAATGATTCAAATGATGATGTGCTATTCTTGGATATTAAGGAGAATGTTAGTAATAGATCCAACAATCAAAGTGCTACAAAAAATTGTGAAAGATCAACAGTTTGAAAGACTTCCCTACATACAAGAGAAGAACTTAGACCTTGGATTATTGTTTATGAGTGCTCAAATCATATGACCACTGATATAAGAAATTTCCTTGATATTGAAAAGTGATGGAGGATTATGTTAGAAATAACTGAGGGGGGGGGGGGGGGGGGGGGGAANGGGGGGTGAATTAGTGGCCTCAAAATATTCCAATAAATCAACCCAAAAACTTAGTACCACAATATTAAGCCTTTAGTTATCTTCAGTCCTATAAGATGAATGCCTTCAAATATACTTATCAAATTACTACTGCACGGAGTGCTCTGTTCAACCTTATTCTTTTAGTTTACCTAATAGCAGTATTTCATTTACCTAAAAACAATAAATTACTTAGAGTATACCGATCAATCCAGATTAGTTATGTGTAATGCAAAACACTAAAGTAATGTCTCATAAACACACTGACACATTAATTTTTAACGTGGAAACCCTGTTAAGGGAAAAAACCACATGGGACGGGTAACCCAAAATTTTCACTCTTCTGGAGTGAGCTCGGTGAAGAGCCAACCCTGTTAAAGGTTACAAACACACTGTTAGGTGTGACCTTGTTAGAGGATTTAATAGAATAGTTGGTCACTTGATATCGGGCATCTCTATGCTACCTTCTATGACCAAACCCAGTGTAGTTTGTCAAATGGTATCTGACATCTCATGCTATCTTCATGAACAAAATTTTTGATACTCCTTGGGATGTATCTCAATATAGAAATGATCTTTAAATCCTGCTCGGTTAAGAGACTTTCTCAATCAATGGTTAAAGTGAAATAGTAAAATGATCTGTTCATACATACAACTTATACTTGTAGATTTTTAGATCTATTGTAAGCTCTTTCTGATCAATATATCTTTTCAATACCTTTGCTCCACTTTCTTCTTGGTGATGCTGTGTTCCTCTATTTCTCGATGTCCACAAAAATCCTTAGCTCTTTCCTCAGTTTGATTGATCAGGACTATATGAAGTTGTTCTTTGTCAGTTTCTCTTCAACATCCTCTTTTATATTCACTCCCCTTCCTTAATTTGCAATGAATTAAGTTGTCTCTTTATAGACATGATATCACCATTTCTAGGTTCTTGGTTTTTTTGATCTTGGCGTAATCCACAATTCTTGCCAATCTTGAGTTAATGCACAACTCCTGTTTTATCTCGTAGAAATCTCTTTGACAACTGGATAAAGAAACTTTTCATCTTTTACTTATCTCTAGATTTAACTTGTCGATTAAAACTATGTCAACAACCAGTTAAGTCTATCTTTAGCTCTGCCAGCTAGATATTTTATCATTTCTGAACTCCAGTTAACTTTGGTGTTTTAACTCTTTGATAGCTTCGGTCAAAACTTTAGTTCTCCTCGAGATTCTCCGTTGGGGTTGTCTGTCCTTTGGG
Source organism: Thuja plicata (assembly GCA_018584345.1). NCBI lineage: Eukaryota > Viridiplantae > Streptophyta > Pinopsida > Cupressales > Cupressaceae > Thuja > Thuja plicata. Next base: position 78,490 of record MU224543.1, on the reverse strand, counting down.
CTTGTCTGTCCATCGAGTAACACTGTAATTCTGGCCGTCGGGTATGCTTGTGATTCTGCTCATCGGTAATGCTCACTGGGTTTCGTGCTCGGGCATCACTGTGACTTAACTTTTGGTGATCTCTGTCCATCGGGTTCCACTAGCCGTTGGTGTTTGTAGTCACTTAGTGAATGCTTGTCTTTTATGCATTACTGAAAGCATAATCTTTATCTCTCTAATTCTTTGAAGTCTTTGACACTTTGAATATAACCAATTAGATTATATCAAGTTAACATCAATGACAATACAATCCATTAACTAATTTAATGTCTTGCATTATCTTTTTGCATTTCGGTGATCAACTTAACATCTTCAAACATCCAATCAGTTACATGTCATCAATCTCTCCCTTTGGCATTGATGGAAACACACTACATTATCACACTATATTATTACTAATACAATATGAAATATAACAATTTCATCAATCTTTCCTATTGTAACTATTACAAATGTTTGGTTCTTGGTAAGCTCAAATAGCTTAGATTTGTTTCTTGCAGAGTGAGTTCTTCAATCTTCAATCCCTTCACTGGATAGATGTAGTAGCTTCTATCTCTATTCTTTGTTTTCCCTTGACTGTTCCTCTTCTTGAAAATCTCTTTTTCCTTTGACAACATTGAGTCATCTCTCCCTTTGTGTGTATTCTCTTTCTTTTTTTATTGATCTCCCTTTGATGTATATTTCATATGTAATCAATCTCTCCCTTTGGATAATGATATAATCTCTTCTTATAAAGAGATAATCTCTCTCTTATACTAACGAGAATATCTCTCCCTTTTGATTCCTAATAATGAGATAATCTCTCCCTTTGACAACAATGCCAAACAATTCTCTTCTATATCATCTTCCATCCTTTTTAAAATATACTCCTTGAAATTCCCTATCCATTAGCAATACATTGACTCGAGTGTTTGGTGTAGATTTGTACCTTGGTATGTACAGATGTATCTGTTGCTGTCCATCTCTGTACTTGCATCAACATGAATGGTCTTTGATTTGGTATAGGCTGATGCAACCTTCTAGTCAGCTTACTGACCGATAGACAAGGGTTGTACCCCTAGTCTCTTTCTCAGGTACTCAAATGTGTCTTTTGGTAATGGCTTGGTGAATATATTAGCTAACTGTTCCTTTGATTGAACATATTGTAGTATCACTTCCTTTTCTTGCACTTGTTCTCTTAGATAAGGATACTTGATTGCTATATGCTTAGTCTTAGCATGCATGAATGGATTATTCGATATGTTTATTGCACTGGTATTATCACAATATATAATCATTGGTTCAAGAATCTTCATATTCATACCTTCTAGTAACTGTTTGATCCATGCAATATTGGAGAAATTTGCAACAACAAACACATATTCTGCTTCTGTAGTAGACTGAGAGATGCATCCTTGCTTCTTGCTAATCCATGTGACAAGTCTGTCACCCATGAAGAATGCTCCTCTAGTTGTGCTCTTTCGGTCATCAATGTTTCTATCCCAATCAACATCTGTATAGACTTGTAGCTCAAATTTTCCTTCTCTTTTATACCATAATCCATAATCATCAGCGCTCTTCAGATATCTCAGAATTCTCTTGACAGTAGTCATATGTGATTCTTTGGGATTAGCAGAGAATCTTGCAACTATTCCCACTGCATGTGCTATATCTGGTCTGGTATGAACAACATACATTAGTTTTCCAATCATTAATATATAGAAGGTTTGATTTACCTCATTTGATTTGTCTTCTTTTGCCAGCTTACATCCGGTAGCCATAGGTGTTCCAACTGGTTTGGAATCTTCCATCTTGAATATCTTCAACACTTCCTTGATGTATTTGGACTGAGTGACATATATGCATGCATCTTGTTGAAGAATCTGTAGACCAAGAAATAATTTGATATCCCCAAACATAGACATTTCAAAATCTTTTCTCATTTCATTAGCAAATAATTTGCATAAGATTTCATTTCCCCCAAAAATGATATCATCAACAAAAATTTCAGCAATCAGAATATTACCATCGGTATCTTCTTTTAAGTACAGATTGCTATTTTCACTTGTTCTAACAAACTCAATGCTAGTGAGATAGGAGTGAAGTCTTTCATACCAGGCTCTAGGTGCTTGTTTCAATCCATACAAGGCTTTATGTAGTCTACATACCATGTTTCTCTTGTCTAGATCAACAAACCCTTCTGGTTGTTCAATGTATACCTCTTCTTTAAGTATTCCATTAGGAATGAAGATTTGACATCCATCTGGTATACCTTGAATCCTTTGAATGCAACATAAGAGAGTAAGATTTTAACTCCTAGTCTAGAAATAGGTGCAAAGGTTTCACCATATTCAATACTTTCTTCTTGTGCATATCCCTTGCATACTAATCTTTCTTTGTTTCTTGTGACTTCTCCATTCTCATTCAGCTTGTTTCTGGATATCTAGTTGGTACCGATGACATTATTGTCATCTAGTCTCGGTACTAGTGTCCATGTACTGTTCTTCTCTATCTGTTCTATTTCTTCATTCAAAGCACTGACCCATTCCTCATTTTCAAGTGTAGTATTAATAGATTTAGTCTCAAAATCACAAAGTAACATCTAGTTCTTAGTGACTTACTTCTTGTTCTCATTCCAGCCTTCTTGTCTCCTATGATATGAATCTATGGATGACGTCTTTTGACATACTTGGAAAGTTTTGATTCAGCTCTATGTTCATCATTCTAATCATCATCTTGACCTTCATTCTGATCTCCGTCGCTCGAAACATCATCTTGAGGATTTTCCTGATTTTTTGGTAATTGCAGCCTGATGCTCGGGTGCAATGTTCTATTTCTTGAGAGAGATATACTATTGATCAGGTAGAGTGTCAAGTTCTTCAGTATAAACAAACCTATTGTAGTCCTCTGGCTCTTTTCTTCTTTCCTTATCATTCTTTTCTGCAAATTCATCTATTTTTACATTTGCACTTTCAATGATCTTGTTAGATGACTTGTTAAGACATTTATAAGCCTTGATTTTGGTTGAATACCCTAGAAAGATACCTTCTTCACTTTTGGAGTCAAGTTTTCCATTTCTATCATCCTTCAAAATATAACATTGACTACCAAAAATTCTGAAGTAACTTACATTGGGTGTATGACCATACCAAAGCTCATAGGGTGTCTTCTTTGTGTCCTTCTTCAATTGTACTCTATTTAATGTGTATACAATAGTACTGACAACTTCCCTCTAGAAATTTTGAGTGATGCTTTTCTCAATCATCAATGTTCTTGCATAGTCAAAAATTGATCTGTTTCTCCTCTCAGCAAGTCCATTTTGCTGTGGTGTTCTTGGTGCAAAAAACTATCTTTTAATTCCATGCTCATGGCAATAGCTAGTGAACTCATTTGAAATAAATTACCCTCCTCTATCTGACCTTAAGCATTTCAATTTCTTATCACTTTGTTTTTCTACCATATCTTTATACCATTTAAACATCTTGAATGCTTCTGATTTATCTTTTAAAAACATATCTGTCATCATTCTAGAATAATCATCTACAAAGAGAATGAAATACCTATCCCCATAGTAACTCTTTTTCCTCATAGATCCACATAGATCAATATGGACTAATTCTAGAATTGCATTAGATGTATGAGATTTACTCTTAAAACTAGACTTTTTCATCTTACCTTTTTGACAATTCATGCACATGATATGCTCAGGCTTAGTCATTCTCGGTAAGCCTCTAAATTTTCTTTTATTGCTTATCTTTATCATGTTGTCAAAGTTCACATGACACAATCTCTTATGCAACAACTATATGTCTTCGTTTCTAGCCATCAAACAAGTGGTGTTAATGTCATCAAGATAGAAAAGGTTACCTTTAGTTTTTTCACCAGTTCCAATCAACCTTCCTGATTCATTGAAGATCTTTGCCTTAGTATTTTCAAATGCTACTCTGTGAGCTGTATTGTTCAGCTGTGAAATACTTAACATATTATAATTCAGTCCTTTTACCCAGTAAGCATTTTCACATTTGATCAGGTTATTCAACATTATAGTTCCTTTACCTTCAACTGGACAAGGTGTGTCATTACCCATTCTTACTGAACCACCATTATAGTATTCAAAAGTCTCAAAATTATGTTTATCACCGGTCATGTGGTGAGTGCAACCACTATCTATGATCTAGACATCATTCTTAATAACCTTAGATATGAGTGCAGTTTCATACCTTTCCTTTCATGGCTACAAATACCATCTCAATGTCTTCTTCATATTCGGTGTCAGTGTCATCATCTCTGTTCTCATCTAGGTAACAAGCTTTCTTCCCTTTGTCCTTGTAGTCTCAGGTATCTCTTTTGTTAGATTTTTGGTTGCTTCGGTAATCTCTGTTATCACCTCTATAAAACTTCTTCTCATATGATCTGTCATTACTTATGTCATCTTTTCTTCTGTTAGGACATCTTGCACCAAAGTGTCCAACCTCTTTACAATTAAAACATACAAGTGGTAATTTACCTTTGTATTTACCTTTGCCTCTCTGCAATCTTCTTGCCATTAGTGCTTCAATCTCATCAAGATCTTGATCATCATTATCACTTTCACTATCATTTCTAACAGAGTGTCGATGACTTGATTTACTTATTTTTGATGAAGATTTGAATGCAGACTCTATAGATGGTAAGCCACTATTATAAAAGTTATTCATCTCAAATGAAATCAGTCTACCAATAAGACTGTCTAGAGTAATTGTATTATTTGCAACTACTCTCATTTCTTGATTAGTAGATACTCTAATAGCATATACATGCAGCAAGGTTCTTAAGATTTTACTTACCACTGTCTCCTCTTCAAGTACACCTCCAACTCCTCGGATAGCATTGACTACCTCTTTGATTCTACAGTTATACTAAGTGATATTTTCTCCTTCTTTTATCCTCAGGTCATCAAATCTCCCTCTTAGGCTTTTTGCCTTGGCTCTTAGTACACTAGCATCTCCTCCATGTACCAGCTTCAATTTATCCCACATTTGCTTTGTAGAGGTGCATGTTTTGACATCTTCAAACTCAACATCGGAGAGTGAGGAATCAAGCTCTATCATCATGCAATTATGCTCATGCTTTTCTCTTAATTTCTCAAGAGTATGAGGTCCTGTAGGCAACACATATTCAGTATCAAGGTGTTGAGTAACATCATTACCAATACTTGATAGATGGAGTCTTATTCTACTTTTCCATGATGCAAAGTTGTCTTTCTTCAACTTGGGCACATCTTGTCTGTTCATCTTGTGATCTTTTTCTTGAGTTGTTAAACTCCCTTTTTAAGCACACAAGCTCTGATACCAATTGTTAGAAATAACTGAGAGGGGGGGGGGGGGGGAATTAGTGGCCTCAAAATATTCCAATAAATCAACCCAAAAACTTAGTACCACAATATTAAGCCTCTAGTTATCTTCAGTCCTATAAGATGAATGCCTTCAAATATACTTAACAAATTACTACTGCTCAGAGTTCTCTGTTGAACCTTATACTTTTAGTTTACCGAACAACAGTCTTTCATTTACCAAAAATAGTAAATTAGTTAGAGTATACTGATCAATCCAGATTAGTTATGTGTAATGCAAATCACTAAAGTAATGACTCATAAACACATTGACACATGGATTTTTAACGTGGAAACTCTGTTAAGGGAAAAAACCACTTGGGACCGGTAACCCAAAATTTTCACTCTTCTGAAGTGAGCTCAGTGAAGAGCCAACCCTGTTAAAGGTTACAAACACATTGTTAGGTGTGACCTTGTTAGAGGATTTAATAGAATAGTTTGTCACTTGATATCGGGCATCTCTATGCTACCTTCTATGACCAAACCCAGTATGGTTTTTCAAATGGTATCTGGCATATCATGCTATCTTCATGATCAAAATTTTTGATACTCCTTGGGATGTATCTCAATATAGAAAGGATCTTTAAATCCTGCTTGGTTAAGAGAATTTCTGAATCAATGGTTAAACTAAAATATTAAAATTATTTGTTCATACATACAACTTATACTTGTATATTTTTAGATCTATTGTAATATCTTTCTGATCAATATATCTTTTCAATACCTTTGCTCCACTTTCTACTTGGTGATGATGTGTTCCTCTATTGCTTGGTGTCCGCAAAAATCCTTAGCTCTTTCCTCAGCTTGATTGATCGGGACTATATGAAGTTGTTCTTCATCAATTTATCTTCAACATCCTCTTTTCAATTCACTCCCCTTCCTTAATTTTCAATGAATTAAGTTGTATCTTTATAGACAAGATATCACCATTTCTAGGTTCTTGATTTTCTTGATCTTGGCATGATCCACAATTCTCGCTAATCTTGAGTTAAATCATAACTCCTATTTTATCTTGTAGAAATCTCTTTGACAACTAGATAAAATAAATTTTCATCTTTTACTTATATCTGGCTTTAACTTGTCGATTAAAAAAATGTCAACAACCAGTTAAGTCTATCTTTAGCTCTACCAGCTAGATATTTTGTCATTTCTGAACTCCAGTTAAATTTGGCATTTTAACTCTTTGATAGCTTTGGTCAACACTTCAGTTCTCCTCAGGCTTCTCTGTCGGGGTTGTCTATCCGTCGAGGTTTTCTATCCTTCAGGCTTGTCTGTCCGTTGGGTAACACTGTAATTCTGGCCATCGGGTATGCTTGTGATTCTGCTTGTCGGTAATGCTCATTGGGTTTCTTGCTCGGGCATCACTGTGACTTAACTTTTGGTGATCTCTGTCCATCAGGTTCCACTAGCCGTCAGTGTTTGTATTCACTTAGTGAATGCTTGTCTTTTATGCATTGCTGAAAGCATAATCTTTATCTCTCTAATTCTCTGAAGTCTTTGACACTTTGAATATAACCAATCAGATTATATCAAGTTGACATCAATGACAATACAATCCATTAACTGATTTAGTGTCTTGCACTATCTTTCTGCATTTCAGTGATCAACTTAACATCTTCAAAAATTCAATCAGTTACATGTCATTAGATTAGTCTCATTTTTTGGTGAAGGCGCTGCACTTATATGTGGTAAAGGAGTTATATCTATTGATGAAGAGTATAAAATTAGTGATTTTTATTATGTTAAAGGGCCAAGAAAAAATCTATTGAGCATAAGTTAGATGTGTATTAAATGATACAAACTAATCTTCCATGGATCTAGATGTGAGATGAGAAAAGGTTCTAGAAGATTAGTTGCAAAAGGTATAAGGACAAATAGAAATCTCAACTATATTAAGGAAAATAGAGGAAGCAATTTCTCAGTGGCATAAAGAAGTGAATATTGGTTCTAGAACAAGAGGATGGGACATAGTAACTTTGACAATATGGTGAAGATTGGTTCTACTAAGGTGGTGAGAGATCTGCCCAAAATTATCAAGCCTACTAACACTATATGTAGAGGATCATATATGAGAAAGCAAACTAGGAACAAGTTCAAGAACAAGGAGTACTCAACTGCAAGACCTTTGGAGATGATACATATAGATTTTTGTGGTTCCACAAGAACAAGAGGACTAAATGGTGAAAGGTATTTCATGTTACTTATTGATGATTATCTTGAATGACATGAGTCACATTCTTAAGAGAAAAAATAGAGGCTTTGGATAGGTTTACGACATTTAAGAATTTGGTTGAGAATTAGATAGATGCTAATATATAGTGTTTAAGGTCTGATAGAGTTGGTGAACTTATTTCATATGATTTTTATAGATTTTGTGAAGAACATTTAATTAGAAGGTAACTATTTTCTCTTATAACTCCACGACATAATGAAATGGTTGAAATAAAGAATAAAACTGTTGTACAAATGGTTAGAACCATGTTGAAAGAAGATAATTACCTAACACATACTGGAGAGATGCTATGCATACCACTATTTATCTTCTTAATCGGGTACAAGTAAGAGTGAATCATACTAAAATACCTTATGAGTTGTGGTTTGGAAAGGTGCATACTATGAAGTACTTTAGAATCTTTGGAAGAAAATGCTACATTAGAATAGATGGTAATAATCTTGGAAAGTTTGATGCTAGATCATATGAAGGTATATTCTTAGGATATTCTAAAAACAGAAAGACATATCAATGTTATAACATGAGGCTAAAGAAAATTGTTGAAATTAAAAATGTTTGAGTGGGTGAAGAATAAAATCAGGTTGCTCTAGTGATTTTGTTAGAGATTGAAGATATTCTTGTTACTCCTATAGAATAAAGGAATGCTCTAGAAGGAAATGAATAATTAGAAGAAGAATAAAAGGAATCCAAACGAGAATTGAAGACCCTAGTAAAGTATGTACAAATACATCATTATGAAGATAAGATAATTGGAGACAAAGAAAAAGCTGTTTTGACAAGGAGAAGATTGGTAAAGATGAGTGTATAGATAAAGTTTTATTTTTCTGCTTAAGTGGAGTTGAAGACATGCAAAATAAGTAAAGATGAGAGTTAGGAATGAAGAATTGGATTAAATAAAGAATAATCAGGCTTAGGAAGTAGTATCTAGACTAGTGGAGAAGAATTTAATTGGAACCAAGTGGGCATTTTGGAAGAAGTTGAATGTAGATGGTAAAGTCACAAGAAACAAAGCAAGATCAGTATGTAAATATTTTTAGGAGACATTTGCTCTGGTATCTAGGATGGAATACATAATATTGTTTCTTTCTCAAGCTATTTATAAGAATTTCAAATTATTTTAGATGGATGTTAAGTCTGCAATTTTGAATGGAGAGATGGAAGAAGTTTACATTGAGCAACCAAATTGGTTTAAGTTTTTAGATGATTCAGATGTGGTTTGTAGGATCAAGAAAGAACTTTATGGACTCAAGAAAGCTCCTAGATCTTGATATACAAGGTTAGATAGGTAGCTTCTTCAACATAATTTCAAGAAAGGTATTGTAGATAGTAAGCTCTATTTCAAAGTTGAAGGTGACAAACTGTTGATAGTAGTAGTGTATGTTGATGGCATCATATTTGGTGATGATATTTGCAATAGATTTAATAAGGAAATGAAAAAGGAATTTGAGATGTATATGATTAGAGAGCTACCATTCTTTCTTGGTTTATAATTTACCTTGATGAAAGATAGTATTTTTTTATTTCTGAGACCATGTATATTAAGGAGATGTTGATAAAATTTAGAATAGAGGACTTTAAACTCATTGAGACCCCCATGGCTATTGAGAGTCATTTAAGAAAGGATGATGAATCTCTAGAATTTTATTAGAAAATTTATAGATATATGATAGGTGGATTGTTGTATTTCACTACTTCAGTGCCATATGTTATGCATGCATTCTGCTTGGTTGCAAGATATCAAGCTAATCCTAAGAAATCACATGAGAAGGCAATGAAAATAATATTTAGATATTTGAGAGGGACTCAAGAATTTTTATTATGGCACAAGAGAGATAATGAATTTTGCTTTGAAATCCTTTACTAACGTTGATTAGGAATGAAGTGCAAATGAAAGAAGAAGTAGAAGTGGTAGTGCATTTTTCATGGGACATGGGATGGTCTCTTTGATGAGTAGGAAGTAGGATTCAATGCCATTATCTACAACAGAGGAAGAATATATCACAATGTTATCTTGCTACACACAAATTTTATGGATGAACTAAACTCTCAAAGATACTAGGGTTGTACATGAAGAAGTAATTTTGATTATGTGTGATAATACAAGTTCTGTGAATATTTCAGAGCATTTGGTGATGGATTCAAGGACTAAACACATTTATATCTGATATATTTTCTTGAGGGAGAAAGTTGTAGAGGAATTCAAATTAAAGTTGCAAAGAAGGTTCATTTAGATTAAAGTATGTGCCCACAAAGGATCAAATTGTATATATTTTCACTAAGACACTGCCAAGTAATACTTTTCAGTATCTCTGACAAAAGATAGGGGTCATTTCCCTACCTTCTTAGAACTAGATTCATAAGAGTGATGCATCTTCCTAAGGGGAGACTTAATGTATGTCTTTTGTCTCATTGATTGATGTGGTCACTGCTCTCAGGAGGAGTTGTGAAGGTTACTTGTTGCAGTAAAATTATTGCAGAGATGAGTTGTCCTTGAGGTGGGGAGCATTGTTTCTATTATACATGTACCTATAAAGATATTTTTGGCTTATCGACATGTACCTACATAGGCTGTCATCAGATTTTGTTGTAGGTGTTTCCATCAATGATAAAGGGGAGATCATTATCAATGTGTTTTTTGTGATGTTATTTATGCCATCTTGCTAGGTGCATTGATGTCAACTTGATGAAGGGAAGTGCCAAATGCGTGTATGGAATCAAAAGTATTTGGTATTTCCATGTTTGGGTGTAGGAGAGAAGTGTTTAGTGTTGTCATGATTGTTAACCTGATGGAGCGTTGTCAGTTTGCTATGCAAAAAAGAGTATTTGAAGTCTGATACGTAGGAAAGAGTTTTTGAAGCATATATTTGGTATTGGATGATCACATTTTTTATGATGTCTGGTGATAATGGTAAGCCAAGTTTCAGTATATTTGAAAGGTGACAAGTATGGGAAGTTGGTATTTGTAGGAAAAAGTACTCAATAATCCTTATGGGAGAATGTTCTATATTTATCTACATAAGAAGTTGGTGGCTTGCGGTCTTGGTGTTATCATGTATGGTTTGTGACTATTGCACTATCCTGCTATCAGATAAAAAAAAGTCCAAATGTTGAAGTTGTATTTTGTTGTTTACTAATAGTGAGGCTAGCTGTTAGGAATAGTTAGGATTGGCTTAGAGAATGTTCTACATTTCTCCATATTGATATTTTTAGGTGTGTGGTTTGGTGGACATGTTTCTAAAATTTGTGTAGTATTTTCATTTAGATATCTCATGCTGGTTTTCTCCATAAGTGAAGTTATGTTGCTCTGTGTTTGGTATTGCTATTTATGTTTCTCTCTAATCGACTCAGTTGATTTTGGTAATATGATTTATGACTTATTAGTTGGGATATAATTTGGAGGAATATTTAAGAGGTTGATATGGATCTATCTATGGTGTGTTGAGATCCACATGGAGTTATGAACATTGGATTTTTTTTGGGTCGACTAGTTAATGTGTTCTTATACTTTGCTACACGTTATATTTGGGGTCGACTTTGGAGGATGTTGCAGTTTGTAAAATTTGTTCAAATAATTTATGGAAGGAATATTATGATGTATTTGGGTCCCCTTTATCTCCTGGAGTGGACCACATTACGTGCAAGTGTTTGTGGTGGACAAATTTGTATAAACGATTCTTTTCTTTGCCATGGTTGACTTAGTTGTATTTTTGGTTGATCAAGTTGATATATATAGATGTGCAAATGTTTGAGTTGAACATGGATTGAATTGGATAGTGTGTGGATAAAATGTGAATTTAATGTGATGTGAATGTGGAAGAGAAAAAGTGCAAGTATTTGAGTTTGACAAAGTTGTTACAATGATTGATCAGGAGATCCTACGTCTTTTTAATTCATCATTTTCTTGTGCTTGCTAGAAGAAAATGACTCTTTTGGTAGCTTGTACAGACCTATATATTTCCCTAGGATTGTGCATCTTAGTTTTGCAAGTCCTTATATATTTTTATAAGGATGGGCACCTTAGCCTGCAAGTTCTTTTTAGGAGCAGTGAGTTCCTTGGCTTGTAGCCTAAACATTTGTAAATTGTTATTCATATTGTGAGTGTGATTCTCACAATGTTTTTTTCCACATTAGATTTTCCATGTAAAAATATGGTGTTCATGTGTTTGTGTTGTCATTGAAATATATTTCATTGATGGTTAGTTGGTTAAAGATAATTGATAACTACTCGTGACAAAAAAAGTTTAAGATCTAGTTAAGACTGATTTACTCCCCCTCTCAGTCTTAAGACATGTTCAACAAATTCTTCTACATCACCTTATCCTTGTAAGTTTGAAAATAAAATCAGCTTCTAAAAGGGCGATGCGAAATAGGAGAAGGGTTCTAATGCTAACTGTGTTGTTATTACTTTCCAATGATGTTACTATCAAGCCATAATTTTTTTAAAAAGTTAGCAAAATTGAATTAGCCTTGGAATGATAAGGTTAAATCTTTACTTACTACAAGTTTGACTAGTCTTCCTCCTATTAGACAATTGTATATATCTAAGGGAACACTTGAAGGATACAATAGAAATACATTTTATCATCATCACCAGGCTTGGAATTTGACAGTCACCCCTACCTGTCATATGAATTTTTATGATGGTTTGGTCATTTTAATGCCTTTCATTTTACGTTTTAAGATAAATATTGATTGTCAAATTTTTTATAATTTATGAATAATTTAATAATTGTTTAAAATTTAAATATTTTATCAATATAATTACTAAAAACATATATTACATATAATAAATATTTATTCTTAATAAAATAATACAAATAATCTAATTACTATTTTAAAGCATGTTATTATTATATATAATTGGTACTAACTAATTTAAGATACAATTGTGTGTTGATAGCAATTGAAACTCTTTGGTGATATGAATTTCTTATATAGATACAAATATTATAAAATTAGAAAATAAGTATAAATTAGTAATATATGCAAAAACCTCAAATTTACCAAGCAAGTTTCTAAATTTTATTAGTTATAAAACAATCTAAAATTTGAAAATAGCTATTAATTAGTAATATATGTAAAAATATCAAATTAATCATAAAAGTTTCTAAGTTTATATGCTTAATTTTAAAAAGGAATTTTAAATGAATATAAATATATAATAAATAATATTAAAAAAATAAAATATTTTAAATTGGTAAAATATAAAATAAATAAAATAGAAATATTTATATTATAAAATAAAATATATTTATCATACATATATATTATAAAATAATATATTTATATTATTAAATAAAATACTATGTTGCCTATAACAATTTTTGACAGTTTAATAACAAATTTAAGTTCAACCTATCGTATGCGACTCAAAAGTGGAAAAACGACCAATACAACCATCAAATTCCAGGCCCAATCATCACAGAGTGAATGGTCATGGTCTTTGACGATGTATGATTCTAAAACATAAGATCCAATATATGATGATAATAATATGACTCAAGTCAAGGGTGTCAATAATGGGGGATATCATTTAGTTTTTCATCTTGATAATAATTTTATTTATACAAACCCTTTTCTTGCACATAATTGTAATGTAAAAATTGTGACTCTAGAAAAATGTTCCTTTGAGAGCCAAATTCACTATATACATTCAAATATCTTTGGTGAGTCCTAAAAGTGGTGTCTTTTTAGTTGTTTTGACTTGAACTTTATTAGATTTTATGTGATTAAAACTATACCTTTGGACATATTATTATTACGTTATGTATGATATATGTGAGATATGATATAGATTATGTTGTGATATTTATGGTTATTTATGATGACATAATGTTATGAATGAGAATAATGGGTATGGATATTTGCTTGATGAAATTAACATGTAACCTCACGAAACAAAAAATACCCACAACCAAGTCAAGAGGTGTCTTTGTTGTAGCCATATGGAAATGTCAAGGGGACCAGTCGATGTGGTTACTCACAACCATGCTGAATTTGTCTTGAAGATCCTAAAGCATGAGCAATATGAAGAGCTTGTAGAACTACCAAAATGATCTGTTACTAAATTCATTGGTCCTTGCATTTGTGAGAGTTTGAGTTTCAATAGGACTCAAACACTACCATTACTTAGAAGTTTGTTGATATGTAGATTAGTTGAAGAATAAGTCACCCTTAGCTTAGGAGGAGTGAATTTTTTTCAACATAACTCAATTGTAATTATGACCACTCTATCTTGGACTATCTACACAACCCACTTTTGTCTGAAAGTTGAGGCCAATTAGATGCTATGTTAGATTATGACTAGATTAAAAAGTAGTAGTTAAAAGTTATTTTTTGTTGTCACATACTGTAATTAATTGAATAAAGTTTAATGATTTGATGTTAACATGAGTTGAATCAATGTTTGACTAAAATAATGAATCCTTAAGAAAGGGCCATTTGAGGTGAACTAATTCTCCTTGTGGATTAGTTAGATTAGTTTCATTTATTGAAGTAATCTGTTAAATGGTTTTAGTATTGTTACACTTCTATTGTTACATTTTATTCTTAATACACATAGTTGATTCACATAGTTACTATGTAAAAGTAAGGTTTTAATGTTATAGTCAAATAGTCTTCACGTAACCATTATTATGCTAACTTTCTAGTTGCCCGCAACCACTATTGTGCTGACAAGAACCTTATTTAAGCATTATATCTACTTTAATAAGTGCTATTTGTAGACTATATATCTTGCATGAATAAATAGGAACTTGTCTACTACATATATAGTGCCAACATCATCTAGATACACACGTCCCTAATCGATAATTAAATAATCCTTCCTAGAAGAAAAAGTTTACTTAATTGAGGATTAGTTACCTCATTAGGAGAATAGTGAAGACCAATTGATATTCAACTAGTTAAAATAATTAAAATAAATAAATTAATGAAATTTTATATTAATAAAATATAAATTAATTTTCTGACTAGAAAATAGAAAATAAAGATATTGATATGACACACAGATATAAGCACATATAACTATATTCTTATACGTGCCATAAATATTAATATGCACAGAAAATGTGAAAACCCAACTTGATGCTCCAATTAACCTCTATGCAATTGAATTCCTTCAAGAAACTTACACAAACATACCAAAAAAGATGTTTGGGGTTGTTTGTGGACATGCCTTAGGTCCTATTTTGGTGTTTCCACCTCTACAACAACTAGATGGATATATAAGAAATAGATAAATAAAAATATTAATAAAATAATTGAAAATATAAGGGACATGATAAATCAAAATATTCTCAAAGACCTAAGACAAATAGATATTACTAGGAAGGCTTGAGGAAGCCAAGAGAGTTGCAAAGACTATTATGCGATATTGTTGTAGCAAGCTGTAGAGAGTTGTTCAAGCTAGACAGAGAGGGAAAGTTGTGAGAGCTAAAAGAACCCAAGAGACTACAAAATAACATCCACGAGATCTTGTGTGGAGAGAAAATATAGATTTAAACATGAGAAGAGGGAAAGAAAAGGCAAATGAATCATTTTGAAATCATCCCAAGTTGTTTTCCTTGACCTAGCAAGTTGACAAGTGAAATTCTTATGAAATGCCTTTTGAAGGACACAACATCATGAGATGCTAATGTGATATGAGAATGTCCACCTTAGATGCTATTGTTTATAAAAATCATGTTAAAAAATGGCTAGAGACTGGAGAATCACATGGTTCACATAAAAATGAGGCAAGATAGTAGTTGATGAATATTTATCTTGAACATCCTAAGAGGGGGAAAAGGTTGAAGAAAGGGTTGGAATTAAGCTACACAAATGATAGGGTCCAATGACATTGAAGTCAACAAAAAAGCATAGGTGAAATCACTAGGGTATGTGATTTTTGACACTATATTTTGCCCCCACTTTTGGGGTCCTATGAATCACATGAACGTGCACGCTAAAGTAAAGATACTAAAATAAATTATTTGATGATGCCATGAGGTTACTATAGAGGAATTACAAAATGATATTTTAGTCGAGGGCAACTTGCTGCTAGAGTAAAGACCTACAAAACAAATATATTAGATAAAAATATGTACAAGACAAAAGAGTTATAAAATGAAAAGATACAAAGCCAGGGATCAGAACATGATAAGAATATAAATATTTATAAACAAAGGATAATGACATATAAAAAATAAAAAAAACTAAAAATTTTGAGTCAATGAAGTGAAAGACAACTTGATGTAGGAGGTTGTCTCTAGACTATGCATCATCTCCAAAATGCAAAAAACACACACAAAAGAATTCTCCAACAAAGAGAAGAATTTGAATAATTGATTGCTTCAAGGAATAATTTATCCAAAAGATAAGAGAGATAAAATTTCAAAGAGATTACATGACTTGGACACTAGCGTATTTTATCATTGGGGGTCATGTAGATGATAATGTTGAGAAAGAGATCACAATTTAGTAAAATATGTTGTGCTAGGTGATCACATATTAGTAACTAACCAAAATGTAGAGGAGAGGGACAACTAGATTATATCATGAACAATAAGAATATGGAAGCAATGCAATTAGGTGATTACTTCTTATTTTCATAATTGCACATTCAGAAGGAAGATGCCTCCTCTAGGCTCAAGAGGAGAATTTGAGAATTGAATGGGGTAGTGGTCCTTTGCTAAATATGGAATTGATAAATGATAGGAGAAATTCAATATAGGTGACAAAATAGACAAGTAGGTGAAAAACTATGAATAACAAATTGATACAAAATGATAGAGAGCTATAATTGATAGAAACATAGACTAGATGACATATATGACATGTAGATGAAATTTGAGCAGAAGTAACAGAGAATAAAATGCTTCAAATGCTGTGTTCCTAGGAACAAAATGTCTCAGATGCCCTATTCCAAGTGTTTTTTCTTGAAATTTTTTGGAATCCTCCAATAGTATCTGATCTTTCTGGATTTATGACAGTAGCTCCGTAATATGTTCCCACACATTAAAAAATGGGGAAAAGATTTTCTAAAGGGGTTTTCATTGGGCAAACCCCTATTTAAGAATCAACCTTGAAGATGAAATGAAATTTCATAAAGAATCATATGTAAAATGGTAAATTTTTGATTCACATTGCTTAAACCCTCATGGATGGATGTAAAAATAAAGCATACCCATGAAGATGGTTGAATGTAATTGAAATAAAGAAGTTGACCTTGAAATGTAGAGTAGGAATCAAGGATGCCCTTACAAATGCATTGATCTATGATTATAATTCCTAGATCTTCAATGTAGATATGCTTGATAATCGTTGCAAAAAAGGAGAATGAATGAGAATGGAAGAATGATCTTCTTGCTTTCTTGAGAATTCATCTACTTGGCCGTTGTAGGCCTTTCCAAATGGATAAATAAGTCGGTTCAACTCCTCTACTAAAAAATTGGTCACCCTAATTAAGAAGCTATCTTTCGTATGACAAGGTTCATTTAATATGTCAACCTAAAGACGTGAACTTGAAATGGTTCTTAGAATATATGCACTAAGTCTTGATTGGGGCCATGCTAACTACTGGAAAGAGGAGTAATGCATGAAAATGAATGCTTGAAAGTAAACCTACTTGGATACCAAATACTTAAGCATGAATAACAATGAAAACAAATTACAAAAACTAAGTTCAAATCTATCAGGCAGGAAACTACTCTGTTTGCTTTGGCTGTAGGAACAAACACAAGAACTATTTCCTAGTGGCTATATGAATAGACAAGCGACTAAACAAAA
This sequence comes from Thuja plicata, assembly GCA_018584345.1. Classification (NCBI taxonomy): domain Eukaryota; kingdom Viridiplantae; phylum Streptophyta; class Pinopsida; order Cupressales; family Cupressaceae; genus Thuja; species Thuja plicata. Next base: position 61,100 of record MU224543.1, on the reverse strand, counting down.
ACTATAAAAATTGGTTCAATAAACAAAAAATGCAAAGGATCACTCACCAATTGGGGCCCCTTGGGTGAGCGGATCCAAGTTCTTCAACACACTATAAGCTTAGAATAATCATTCCTTTATTCATATAACAGAAACTGATTATACATAATACTGAAAAATGTGAAAATTAAATTGCTGAAAATAGTTACATCAATATTAATCTATTGTTGTATGATCTCCTAGATAAGCTTTGAAGAGACTTCATGTCATGCCCAAAAGTTGGGCAAAAACACACAAACAAAATTTTTTAAAACACGCTAAAGGTTAACTAAACTACCTCAAAGGTAACAAGTGCACGCAAAATGGTGTAGAGGAAAAATAGTTAACAGAAAGGTCATACTAGGTAGAATAGATTTTAGAACTATCCTACAGGGATCCCTAAGCTACATGCTTCGATCGACACATAAATCGAGACAATTGACTAAAAGTCAACCTGAGTTGACCAAAAAGTCAATTATGCACCAATAAGCATGCAAAAATATTACTAGGGTCTTCTAATCCCTAAGAAAGGTTCATGCACGTAAATCAAGACAATTGACCAAAAGTCAACTAGAGTTGACCAAAAAGTCAATGATGTCCAATAAGTGCAAAACTGAAAATTAAGGTTCTAAAGGGTACTTGGAGTACCTGGGCATAGAAATTGAGGCGGTCAGGCATAGTTTGAATATGGTTGACCAAAAGTCAACCATGCACGATATTGGTCAATGAGAACATAATGCTCTTAAAAATGCTCCTCGTGATGATAGGGGGTTGTCATTACCCTCTTATCGATAATCGCGTCAACGAGGTCAATCAGTTAAAAATGGTAGTTCAATAATTAAATTACGTCTAATATTGCATTAAAATACTAATAACAACTTCCCTTGATAAAATAAAGGTCTACCTTAAAAGAAACTAATATATAATGTATGCTAATTGATTTAATAAACTTAACTTTAAATAAAATACATGCTAACCATATATTACTTAGGAATAATTAATTTAGAAGCAATAAAAGATTAAATTAATAGATTTTAAAAGAAAACTTCTAGAAATTATCTATTAAGTCCACATATGAAATAAATAAATGAATACTATTAAAATTCCATTTTTAAAACTAACCTAATACAAACTAATTTAACCCATAATCAAAACTAATTATATTTTAAAAAATACAAGTCTATCTTAAAAAAAAAAAAAACGCATCTAATCTATTATAATATCAAATCTATTTAAATCTTTTAATTAAAAAAAATCCAAATCCTTTATAAAAAAAACATGTTAAAAATAAAAACCCTAAATTAAAAACATAATACTTAATACATACTACCAAGCCCTAGCTATTATATTAATTTTTTTTATGCAGGAGGGCGGCGAAGCGGGACACAGGGAGGCCGCGTTCAAAGTTGGGCGCAGGGTTCTAAGATGGGGAGGGCGAGGGTTCCATGGTGGCGGAGGAAGAGCCGAGCCGTGCGACGGCTGCCATCGGCGGTGGAGCCATCGCAGGCTAGCAACCGAAGCCGCGACCTAGGCGAGCCCCCTCCCGCTGGCGCTGCTACGGCGGGGCCAACACCCCCCACCGCTCCTCCCTTTATAAGGGAAGGCTGCGGGTGGAGGAGGTGCCCTTCCCGCTCGCGTGCCAGGGCCTGCGCAGCCCAAATAAAAAGCGCTAAGGGTTTGATAAAAAAAATGACAGCCCTGCATCTATTTTTTTTATATGAAAAATGGTTTGAAAACTTATATATATATATTACACAACAAAGGATTAAATCCATAAAGAAAAAAAAGGACTGGTGAATAAATTGGTGAATACTTCTGATACAAAACAGGGGTATTCTAGGGCCCTTTTAAAAAAAAATTTGATTTTATAATAAGCATCTACAATTTATTCCTAACACATTGTAGGAATTTTTTTTGATTTGAGCACAATTATATTTTTTTAAAAAGAAATCCCAAAATTTACCTAAGTGTAAATAATATAATTTTCCCTTTTTTTAAAAACACTAAATACCAAGAATTTATTTAGAACTCCATATATTTTGTTGAAAATTTTTGAACTATTTAATTTTATCAATAACAAAATTTACATTCTAGAATCCTAACTAGAAACATATGGAACCTTAGATTTTAAATATCATGAACTAGGATAGAGTAATTTATTTTATTTAAACAAAGGTGTATGACTCTTTCATTCAACAATAAATTTCACTAACAAGGAATAACCATATACCTATCAAGCAATTTAATGCCTTCAATTAATATTATAACTTTTATCATCTAAATAATGAAAAGCTATATTTTGCTTAAGCTATTGAAAAAATTATACAAGGAATTTTAGTAAACACACAAATTATAAGTTCTCAAATCTCTTTCCAATTCAATGTATAAATTATATTTACAATTTTCATAGGATCTCCATCCACAATATGGAATAAAAGATTACATTTTATTATAAGGTTACAAAAATCAAGGGTTTCAATACAACTATGCAACAATGAAATTTCCATACAATACAAGTTATAATGTTATAATTTCCAATTGTTCCCATCCTTCACATAAGGGTAAATTGGCAAACTCCTACTTCCATCAGAGACCTATATAGATGAGGTTGACCATGGAGGCTCACCTCCCAACCTAGACCTTTTCAAGGTCACCCCCGAGCTTGGGGATCCAGAGAGGAACACGATACAAACATGCAACTTACAAACTAACAGAAACACAAGCAGATACTTCCAAGCAAGAAAACTCCCTAGCACATGATAGAATAAGAGGAAGGTCTCCAAGAGGCCTTCCTGAAAACATGGGTGGTGGTAGAAATTATCAATAGGAGAAGCCAATTTTACAAATAAGAATCCTCAAGCCACACATGGACTTGGAATGACCATCTTCACAAGATGCAGTCATGAATAATAACCTCCTTATGCCCCCCAGGTGGCCTTAGGTCCTACTTGGCATCATGAGTATCAAGAAACCCCATGTATTTCCCTCCTCACATGGGAGACTCTACACTAAAATAAAGTCATATCCTACCACCCCCTTGAAGGTTACTCTGCCCTCCCAAGGGTGAGTGTGCCTTGAAGAAACTCATTCAAAAAAATAACACAAAATAAGACACAACAAAATAAAAATCCAAAAACTGAACTTGAAAATAACATGAAAATTACATTGGACTCCATTAATGGATTTTAAAGCTCAATAACATACATGAACAAGTAAAATTACTCTAAAAAGAACTAACCTTACTCCAAAGCTAAGGTGAGTTGAAAATTGGTGATGAGCTATCCTTCCTATTCTCTTTCTCCAAAAGGCTCCTTCAAATCTGGAATTGGCTCTAAGGGTAGAGAGTGAGTGAACACCCAAATCTTCCTAAAAACTTTCATATATAGGAAAACCTCCAAAATATCCAAGAATAACCAAAGGTGAGGTGATCCTAACCATCCCTTTCTTCCCACTTTCCTTCATTCTCCATGAATGGAGTTAAATGCAACTTGGGAAGAAGAGAGAGGTTAACCAAAGTTACACTCCTCTTCAAACTCGCTCAACTTTGAAAAGGAGACTTTAGGGGAGAAATAAATGAGTTTAGAGGCTCATTTATGGATGAAAATGATCCCTAACCCCTAGGGTGCCATGTTGGGTAGCTAAAACTGACCCCGGTTACCTTTTGGGAGCCTAAAAGACCCTCCTAAACTACACCTAAAGTTAAGCCACGGATTTCTAAGTCAAGTTGACCATCTAGAAACTTATAACCTTGGGTAGGCTTGGGTACTACACTTAGGTAACCCTAGTTAACCCTACACCTATCCATGGTTCCCTTTACTAGCCATGCCAACACTAAATTGCAATAATTGCCAAATTCGACACAATATATTTAAACAAATGACATGGCTTAATCACATTAACTTTAATTGAAATAGATACACACATGCAAAAAAAATTTATGAATAAACCACATACAAAGAGGTCCATGTTTCTTTGTATAAACATGACCTTGGAATGCACAGAATTTAACATAGGTTCCAATACTGGGTCCCCGATTTAGATCCATGGTCAACAATCCCTGCACACTCAATGCACACATTAGTAGGTCCAAGATACATGATATGAAAGTATAATACGACATCAATAATATATTACATATAAACTATATCTGCATTTGAATTTAAATAATCATAACATTGGTTTTCTAAGCCAATTTCTATCACAATTAAATCTACACTTTATTCCCATATATGACATCATCATAAACTAAAACTGAATAATAACATATAGTATCTCGAGTGTACCCTGATTACATAATTAGGTAATGAATATATAACATAGGATTCAATAAATCCTCAAATACATAAGAGTATCAATAGTCAAAGCATGTCTAAGTACTGAAAGCATAAAAAAATAAGCAGTAAAACAAGGATTGTATGAGGTAGGTCTCACACTTCAACAACTTATTTAAACTAAAAATGCACAACTAACCGACTAACTAACTAACTATCCACCTCCAAAAAAATATATGGGTACAATTATTACATTGAAAGAAAAAAGGAAAAATATTTCAACAAAAAAGAAACAATCTTCTTCTTATCCTCGGGAGAGAATATATGACAACTACTCCCTATATTATCTCTGCATTAAAACATCACTGACTACTCCATCTGGAAAGTGGGTCTATCAATTAAGCCATGAATGACTCTTCAATGCTGTCCTCTTTTTTTCTCTCGATTGTATGACTTGGTCCAAGAACTGGTGAAAACACATTAAGTGTTAGCTTGACCATTCTTCCCTGTTCATATATTCCTATAGTGAAAGGTTAGGAGCACAAAAACATGTTGATACATCTATTCCACATTACATACATTTATTAAACTTCATATTTCATTAATATGGATATATCACATAGATGCAAGAAAAATATATTACTTGGTTATAGGAAACCTATTATGCTTCAAGTATTAAAAAATGAATAATGCAAAGATAATCATTATTTAAAACATCAAGTATTTCATCCAAAAGTATTTAAGTCCACATGCCATATGCTCATTAGATACTATTTTAAAAGACATTAAACTATTAAAATCAAAGTATTTAAACACCTATAAACCCTATAATAGTTCCAAGAAAAAAAAGAGAAACCAAGAAAAAATAGGCTATTATTTCATCCCATCATTCCCCCAACCTAACTTCTTTTTGTTCCTCCAGCATTGGAGAAGTTCCTAATCCTTGCATTCATCTTGAAGTCACTAGTTGATCCCTATCTTGCTCCACCTTTGGCCAAATTCTAGTAATATCCTTTTTTTTTCTCCAAATTTTTCCATCTGGACCTTTCAGAATCCATATCATATGCATTCCCATCATCTGTCATGCTGAGAAGTGGCCAAAGCAAAAGTGGGGGCTGGAATGTAAGTGGAAGCCAATGTTCTTTCTTTGTGTGAACCAGTTGTATATACTTGGGTGCTCTTTTGGTTTCTACAAGGTACTTTTGTGGTGAATGATGCTCAACATACTAGAGACCCTTGGAAAGGCTTTTCTATCACTGAATAATGGGTCCAATGAATACTTTCCCTTCATGCCTATCCATTTTCTCATACTCTATAAATGCCTCTTCTCTTAAGGATTGGATTATTTTCTTGTGAGAGTCTTTTGTAAATAACCACAACCAATCATAATATAGTACCCTAGCCTCTTCGTATTCAAACCTTAATTATAAGGGGCTTCTAATTCTCTAGTCTATGTGGTCCATCTTGCATTTCCCTACTGATCTCATTTTGAATCTAAGATATGAATTCTTGTAGATGGATATCTCTCCAATATATACAAGTGGATTCCAAGAAGTATTATGAGGACCACCAAAATTATGCAAATATAACTCACATAGAAATTTATTTATGGTTGCAAGATAGGAAGTGCATACCTCATAGAATTCTTTAGCTATTTATAGAGAAGGTTTTAACCCTTTGACAACCCTCATTCGTTTGAAATTCAAGTACTATTCTTTTATATAGAGAGTGTAAAATCTAGGAGGTGACTTGGATTGCATAAGCTAAGGAATTGTTGTTGTGAATGTAGTGATCCTATTCTTCAGCTTAGTAATCTCATCATCTTTATTTTCAATTTTTACCCATTGATTGTCAATTACCCTCTGTAAGTTAGTTTTATCCAATTCCCACTGAATTTGTTTTAGTAACATTTCTTTGTACACGCTTAAGCCTGAAACAAGTGGAGTAGAAATTTTAGGAGGAGTATCTGGTTCTTCCTCTTCTTCTTGTGGGTCCTCCATGGGTATATCTACCGACCCCCTTGTCCAAACTACAATACCAATTTTAACCATATGTTGGGCTGCAACAACCAGATTAGTAAGCCCTTCCAAATCTTGGTCTTGCTATGGCTGATCCTCTTCCACAAAATCATTCTTCTCTCCTTGTGGAGAATCTTGTCCTATAGGATCTTCTAGTATCTTATCCTCCCCTTGATATGAATTGAAATCATCACCCCATTCCATAGAATTAGATTTTTCAATATCACTAGAAGCACTAGCTGTTTCTATCTGTGTTGTCTTCTGAGGTTTCTCTTTCAACCTATGACTTATTCTTGTAGGCATCTCCTTACTAACCTTAGAGGATTTTACTTTTCTAGATTTTCTTGGAGGTTTATATATATCTATAGTGACTAAAAGAGGGTATTTTATATCACTCCTTTTTCTTTTAGAACTAGGAGATGCCTTTACATTACGTTAATTTTATACCCTTTCCTCTTCTGGTTCAACCTCATCCTTTCTCTTATTTTTCTTTGCTACAGACCTAGTCCTCACAAAATTTTGTGAAGAGCTCTCAACATTAGGCCTAAGTGGGGTGTGTTCTATATTAATGGATGAGGTTCGTGATTTATGAGTTTCAACTATAGGAGGTTATTTAGGCTTTAATCTTGAGGATGAGGGATCTTCCCTAAATTTAAAACTTCCCTAAGGTTTACTAACCCTATAGGTTAATGACCGCCTGCTAGGACCTACATTCCTTAATGTAAACCTCCTAAAAGTTAAAAAATATTTCTAATACATATTGGAGGCTTCATTCAATGATTTTTCTACCAAAATATTAATCAAACAATGGTGCAATACATACTTAAGCTTACCTTTTTGAACTTCACTTGCACTGTGCAGGAGTAGATTGTCTAAAACATTGGGAACATTCATCCTTCAACCATGGCATATATGATTGAGAAACTTAAAGTTAAGACAATTAAGACATGACTGTCTTCCTTCACAAGTTGAATATTTCATTATATATGCATCTATCTATACATAATTAGGTGGTAGTGATAATCTCTTTGTGCCCTCTTTATCCATCTCTAAAGTATGGTCATTTGGACTAGTGAATTGAACACGAGCGGTTCTCACATCCTTTGCTTCTGGAAAGTTTTCCCTTGCCACTGTAAAGCTAGTTCCTTTTTATATCTACTCTTCTATGACCTTAAACCTTAACCCTTTCACATTAACCACATCATTTTTAAGTTTTTGGGCAAATTATAGGGCAATATCATCATTATAATCTATAAGCTTGAGGAAATACTCCAACCAACCACAATTGTGGAATGCCTACTGGAAAATATTGGTCCTGAAGAAGAATAATGTGAATAGTGGGTTAATGGAAGACAAGAGGTCCTCCCATGATGAAACTCAATTTCTACTTCACAAATTTTCAAAAAATATTCAAAAACTATTCTCAAACAGCTCACAAACAACTGCTGGACACGGGAACTTTGCAAAAAAATGTTGGAACTATATTGAGATGATGTACTAAGAGGGGAGGGGTGAATCCGTACCTCTAAAACTTTTCTTGGTTAGCCCATTAACCCTTAGTCATTAGTTTGTAATTTATCTTATCTAACTATTCATCTTTCTTTATGCATATGTAATCATATCATACATTATTTTTAGCATGTAACCATAATAGAAATATTCATGAAAATAGATAACACATGACACAAGATATGATATCGTAGAAAAATCTTGTTAAGGAAGTAAAAATTGTGGTGGGGATTGTTACCCACAAAACTTCACTATCTGCAGATAAGAAGGGGCTAGTTAAGGCTTACAATTGGTCACTTCTGATGACCTACCCTGTTAGGAGTATTACAGTGGAGACCTATTAAGATCTACTTCATTTAAATCTTTAGCAACACTATTAAGTGTGCACTCTGTTAAGAGATTTGGAAAGAATGGTTAAGTCCACCTTCCAGAAAAGGATTTTAGATGTGATGCACTTGTTAGAATGCAACTACGTAAGTCTTTGATCTGATGATATATGCAATCTTCAATTGCTGATAACAAATCCTATAAAGCTTCATACATATAAGTAATCATCCTTCCATGATTGAATAATACCTTTTTCTGCTCGTCGGTAGCCTCTGTGTGTTCTTGACAACTGATATATTCTATTTCTGACCTTTGCATGAATTTTGCCTTCTGCTCCTTAGATGCTCTTCATGGTTATCAATAATAAGAATTCATGTACTCACAATTGAGTATGAACATCTATTTATACTAATTTAGATTCAATTCTTGATTCATGCATCGCAAGTTAACTCTAGATCCAAGGTATATAACTTGACCTTGATCTTTAGTTAGATATGCTTTAGATC
>MU224543.1:6213-35399 GCA_018584345.1 Thuja plicata | reverse complement strand
AATTTAGTACATCAAAGTCGGCTCAAAATAACTTTTGAAACCCGAACAAAAATTTTGAAGGAAAATTATTTTCTGCTATTTCAGGTGGCCCAACTTTCGGAGACCATAAGTCATCACCAGTTGACCTAATTGACTATTATAACCCCATTTCAAAAATGCCACAAAGCATTCTACAACACTTGAATTAAGCAAGCTTCATGCGGCCCAAGTTTCAACCTCATCCGAGGCCTCTAAAGCCTTCAAAATTGAGCTCAAAGTTTCTGTACTCTATTTTCAATACCGAAAATTTTCAATATCTTCAAAACTAGACATGATCTAGCCATGAAACTTTACTGGCAGGCTGATATGACTGAGATGAACCTCCACATGCAAAATCAGAACATTCTGAGATCGTATGACCAACTTACTAAAAATAGCAAGTTTCCATAAATAGCATCTCTGCACAAGGTAGCCCTTATTAAAAAGAAAACAAAAATATTTTTGGGTGATGCAAGATTTCCCTTACACCTAAGATGCTCCTGCATCACATTAGTGGGAAGACTTACAACCTTTGAGCTGGACAATTTTGACAACTACTCTCCTAGCTCTAGCAATCTTGAATCTGCATTCAAAGCCAAATTGAACCTTGGTAAGAAGGATAGGTACTCTAAAGAAAAGCAGATTGAAAGTGATAGCGATGATGAATCTGATGATGAAGATCTTGACATCATTGAAGCACTGCTTGCAAGAAGAGCTGCATAAGGAAAATACAGAGGAAAGATACCATTGATTTGTTTCTCATGTAATGAGGTTGGTGACATTGCTGCAAAGTGTCCAAACAAGGAAGACAAGGATGAGAGGAAGTTTAACAAATTCAAAGTTAAGAAAGATTTCAATAAGCAAAAAATCTATAAGGATAAAGTCAAGAAGTCTTGTTATATTGCAAAAGATTCTGACAGTGATGAAGAAGAAGAAATGGTTTATATTTCCATTAAGGATTAGTCAGATGAGGAAGATGAAAAGACAACACTTTTCTCACACATCAATAAAAATGATACTTGGATAATTGACAGTGGTTGTTCTCATCACATGAATGGTGATAAGACAAAGTTTGAACATCTTTAACACTATGATGGTGGAAGTGCCAGTTTTGGGAATGCTGAACCTTGCCCCATGAAAGGAAGAAGGTTGCATTGTTCTGACAGAAGGAATCAAATGTGATAATGCTTATTGGGTTGAAGGATTAAGGAGAAATATACTCAGTGTAGGACAACTGAACAACATTGGCTTCAAGGTAGAATTTATGAATGGTAAGGCCAAGCTCCTGGATGGTAAATGGAACCTAGTTGGAATTGGCAGGCAAACAAAAGGTAATTTATTCTATCTTGATCTCACTGAAGGTTCATGCTTTATTGCACAAGTAGAAGAAAGATGGTTATGGCATAAAAGGTTGTGTCATGTGAATTTTGACAATCTGGTAAACATAAGCAAGAAAAAAAGAGTCACAGGTATTCATATCTTGAAGAAACCCGAGTTAGAAATATGCAAGCAATGTCAAATTGGAAAGATGAGCAAGACTAGATTCAAGAGCAAGAGTTACAATACTGATGAAGTCTTGGAATTGGTACATACTGATCTATGTGGACCAATTGGAACAACAAGATATACTGGAGAAAAATATTTTATTCTGTTTGTTGATGATCATTCCAGAATGATGACTGTCATGTTTCTCAGAGAGAAATCAGAAGCTTTTCAAAAATTCAAGTGGTATCTTGCAAGAGTTGAAAAAGAAACATGAAAGAAACTAAAATGCCTAAGATCTGACAGAGGAGGAGAATTCATTTCTAATGAGTTTAATGAATTCTACAATGTAAGAGGAATCAAAAGACAGGTATCTGCCCTTGGTACACCACAACAAAATGGAATTGCAGAAAGAAGATACAAATCCATTATGGATTGTGCCAAAACCTTAATGATTGAAAATAATGTTTCTGCCAAATACTAGAAGGAGACCATCAGCACTACAGTATTCACCTTGAACAGAGTTCAATTGAAGAAAGAAAAATGTGAAGAGAAGAGCAGTAAAGAGCCTAAAGACTAAAAAAAATTTATATATCATGAGCCTGATACGATACCTATGAATCAAGAAATGGTGATGGGACAACATACACTGACACAAACTATACTACATGAGTTGAAAAATGAGCAACATGAAGTACTAGTAGAAGGAACCAAGTCACAGACTGAAGGACCTGAGTCACAGTCAAAGAGAACAGAGGAACAAGAAAGAATGTTTGAGAATGACAGACCTAGTGGATCAAGTCTATAATCTAGATTGAAGGTTCTAGTACTTTCCAGATACGTGAAAAGGCATCATGCACTTGAGAAAATAATTGGAGATCAAACAAAAGGTGTGATGACAAGAAAGAAACTAAAAGGTACATGCTTACTAAGTGAATTTGAACCTTGAACTATTAAAGATGCATTGAATGATGAAAGTTGGATAGAGGCAATGAATGAAGAGATTGAGCAGATTGAGAAGAAAAAAACTTGGACTCTTGTACCTAGGCCAAAGGACAAGAATGTGATTGGAACCAAGTGGGTTTTTAGAAACAAAATGGATGAAAATGGGGAAGTTTCTAGAAACAAGGCCAGACTAGTTTGTAAAGGATATGCTCAAGAAGAGGGTATTGACTATGGAGAAACTTTTTCTCCTATTGCAAGACTTGAAGGAGTCAGAAGTCTTCTAGCATATGCTGCACATAAAGGATATAAAGTATATCAGATGGATGTGAAGTCTACATTATTGAATGGAATCTTAGAAGAGAAGTCTACATTGAACAACCAGAAGGATTTATTGATCCCAACAAAAGAAATATGGTTTGCAAGCTACACAAAGCATTGTATGGACTAAAGCAAGCACACAAAGTTTGGTATGAAAGACTACATAGATATCTAATAAGCATTGGATTTTAGAGAACCAATGATAATAGTATGCTTTACATCAAAGAAGGACCTCAAAACAAAATACTGTTAGCAGAGATATTTTTTGATGACATATTATTCACTGGTTATGATGACCTATGCAAAGCATTCTCTGTAGCTATGAGCAAAGAATTTGAAATGTCTATGTTTGGTGAGATCAAATTTTTTGTTGGTTTACAAGTACATCAAATGAAGGATGGTATCTACATTACTCAATCAAAATATATCAAGGAGATACTCAAGAAATTTGGTATGGAATATTCTGAACCTGTTGGAACACCCATGTGTGCTGGACAGAAAATATCTAAGGATGATGATTCAAAAGAGGTAGGTCAGACCAATTACAGATCCATGATTGGAAAATTTCAATATGTTGTGCACAACAGACCTGATATTGCATTGGCAGTTGGTATTGTTGCAAGATTTTTAGCTAATCCCAGAGATAATCACCTAATGGAAATCAAAAGAATTATGAGATATCTAAAAGGTACTAAAGACTATGGTTTATGGTATAAGAAAGGTGGAAACTTTGATTTAAAAGCATTCACTGATGTTGATTGGGCTGGAAGTGTTGATGATAGGAAGAGCAATAGTGGTGGAGCTTTCTTTCTTGGAAAGAGGTTAGTGTCTTGGACTAGAAAGAAAAAAAATTGTATATCTCAGTCTACAACAAAGGCAGAATATGTTGCTATAGCAGTGAACTGTTCTAACATCATATGGTTCAAGCAGTTGTTGATAGGAATGAAGGAAGAGATAAAAGAACCAGTTATTATCTACTGTGACAACACTAGTGCCATTAGAATCTCAAAGAATCCTATGATGCACACCAAATCCAAACACATAGCAATAAAATATCATTTCTTGAGGGAATTAGTACAAAATAGAGAAGTAAGGTTGGAATATGTAAACACCAAAGAAAAAGTTGCAGACATATTCACAAAACCCTTACCTAAGGATGCATTCTTGTATCTTAGAGGAAAGATAGGGGTACTTCCCCTACCCGAAGGTCACTAAAATACAGTTTAGTGATGCATCAACCTGAGTGACAGTGAAAATATTCCAGTTGATGCAGATCTATCAGAGTCCATTGCAGATGAATCAGTACATTCAGGTACATTACAACTTCAAAGAGAAATAGTAATTGTGGAATTGGAGTCTTTGACATCTATTGTCAAAGAGGGAGAGTTTTCTATAGTACATAAGAATCAGAATGAAGCTAAGGACATTGTTAGAGGGAGAATAAGGATGAAGCTAAGGACATTGTCAGAGGGAGAATCAGAATAAAGCTAAAGACATTAAAGAAATTTTTTGTTGCTCCATAATTCTTTGTATTGTGACATGTTGTGTTGCCATTAATGCCAAAGAGGGAGATTGTTGAAGAAAATTATTCAATTGTGTATTATCATTGATGTTACACATGTATATACACTTATGTAGTGGTTTTACATTAATGTATATATTCAGACCGAGCACAGTTGGTAAACGTAATGAGTTGAGGTTAGGCATTGAAGAAGTTCAGTGTTGATCGAGTTCACTCAGACATTTCAGTCTTGGTCGGGCATTCAGTTGCAGCTGACTAATAGTGATTTATATTATGTAATTAAATGGTTATATGAGGCCAAATGAATTATGATTTATCATTCAGAGTTTATTCAAGACAACTTGACAGGGCTTACCATGTATTCATGAAAGGTCAAGTTTGGATTGAATGTGTAGAAGTAGTAGTAGTAGAAGTTGAAGCCTAAGTGTGTGGAAGCGAAAAGGTAGAAGTGTGGAATTCTGTGACATGAAGAGTGAAGGCGAAATCAGATGGGATTCTGATTGAATACATAATACTCAGAGCTACAATAGAATATCTGATCAACAAGGATCTAGTTACAATCAAGTAGAGATCTGAATTAGCAAAGACAATTGCTTACACATACAGGTCAATCCATTGTTACTTTCTAACAATTGTAGCAGTGATCAAAATATCTTAACAGAGTAGACTTAACAGTCTTTTGTAAATCCTCTCACAAGGTAGCATTTCTAGATTGAAGTGTTAAAGACCTCTAGCAAGGCCACTCCTTACATGGTGATTAAAACCTTTAACTAGGTCACACCTAACAGTGTGTTATTGTAACCTTTAATAGGGTTTTCTCCTAATAGGGCTCACTTCAGAAGAGTGAAAAATAGGAACTAGTTACATTGGTGGTTTTTCCCATATTGGGTTTCCACGTTAAATCTTGGTGTCATATGTGTACTTGTTACTTGTTTTATGCCTTATGTTTCTACACTTAATCTCTAAGTATAATTGCATTAAAGATTGATTTGACACCTAAGTTACAAAAGGAAAACCCAAGCTACAAAAGAATATCTGAAGTAACCTGAGTAACAATATTAAAGTATTTAGACATCTAAGGGACAAGGATTTGTTTTGGAGTAACTGATTCACCCTCCCCTCTTAGTTACTTATCTCCTTTCCAACACACCCTATTAGAAGTGATTAGTACACTGTTAGGAATAAAAATATATTAGCTATGATCTACCTTGGTAGAGGATTTCAAACCTCAATTAAGAAGCTACCTTGTTAAAGGATTTACAAATAAGAACCTATTAAAGTTCACCTTGTTAGAGGATTTGACCTGCTACAACTGTCAGGGAACAACAAGATTGTTGATGTATAGAATGACACTGGTTTCCTATCAGATCTATTCAACTCCTTTCCTTCTTGATGCTATATTTATCTCTAATCCTTGAAATCATGACCATCCTTCTTGAAAATATGATTGGAACCCTAAATCAAATGATTTAGTGCTCCTTATATAGACTGCCATTAGGTCACAAAATCCTAGAACTTTCCACAACAGTCGACTCAATAGATTAGCCAACTTCCTCAAAATTAGTGTCAACAACACCCAATATGTCATCCTTAAATGTATTACCAATATTGAAAATTAATATTTCAGCCTCAGATCCACCACCTTAATCAAATTAAAATGAAACTTTGATCGGTGATCAGATAGGTAAACTGTCTTCACTCTCAAAACATACTTCAATCAAAATTTTGAAATAAGATTTTGCGGTTGGAATCATAGATTCCTCATACCATATACATATTGTATCTCTAATTGCAACATATGAATATTTCCCCAACTTGACCACTACCACAATCTGTCTAATACTATTCTTCTTGAACACCAATCAACATACATAGTTGATCTATCTATTACCGATCATGTACAGTTATTACCAGTCACTCTGATCATGATATATAAATACATTTCCATCAAGGAAAATCAATTATGCATCCACTCATGACCACTCTGCATATCACCTCCAAAATTTATCATAATCCCAACAATCTCCCCCTTTGGCATTGATAGAAAAAATTTCTGATAATCATAAAATAACTTTTGATAATCATTTAATTTTTTTTTACATTGCCTTACATTGCATACATACTACAATATCATCCTCAAAAAATACTCCCCCTTAAATTATGCATGCTATCACACATAATTACATCATTCTTACATACAACACATTACACATCATTCTCCCCCCTTTTTTCAATAATGATAGGATTATAAGTACTTATGAGAATTACATTCGGTCAAAAATTTCCTTGAAGTTGATCTTCGCTGAATTCAAGGATATTTCCCATGACTTTTGTAAGTGTTCCATAGATAAAATATTTCCATGTATAACCAATACTATTCCTTCCATATCATTCAAAGTGTTCACCTCTTGTAGACTTTGTATTGTATCTACATCTCTCACATGCTGTTGCATGAGATCCATATTGGGAGCTAGATAGGTCTGCAAATCCATAAGTGATAATATTATATTATCTTTCTCATCTTGCACCATCTTCATATTGTCTGAAATCATCTTCACCTTAGCAGTGTATGCTAAAATTGAATTGGTTAGAGGATCAAATTTTTAGACCAAATCATCAAATTCTTGTTGGGATTCCTCTCTCTTTTTATCTAGATCTTGTGTAATAGATGTAACCTTGTAAAATTTTACAAGCATATTTCCTATCTCCCATAGAGTTTCCTTCATTTTATTCACTAGAATTGCAAGTGACTCTTTTTGTACCGTTATGGTGTCTTTCAACTTGTCAGCTCATTGTCTCTCATATTCTTTAGTTTCTCTTTCCATTGGTGAATTCCCCAAGTTAGGTACTTGATCAGTAATATCCTTGACCAACATATCCAATTGATCAATAGGATTATCTTATTTTTCATATCTCACATTAGGTAATAAATTGTTAATTATGTTTCGGGCTCTTTTTACTATTCTGACCTTCTTTTTATTTCCCTTCAACTTGTTCCTTTCAACTTTCTCCCTGAGTTTATCAAACATTTTCAATAGCTCTTTGGGGCCCATCTGAGTAATATCAATAGTTGTTTTCATTTCTTCATATTCAAATTCTTCTTCATCTTCTTTAGAACTAGTTGTATCCTTTGTTTTTGTCTTCTTCACTATGCTACCTTCATCGGTTAGATCTAGTTTTCTCTTTAATGAAAGTATATCTTCATCATCCTTATGACCTATCTTTTTCTCAGAAATATATTCTAGGATATCAGAGATAACATTATCTATGAAATAATTAATCTCTTCAATTGCTCTCTATAGTGCTTTCCTTGCATCTTAAACCATTTTTGACTTCAACAACAAAATTTGTCAATAAATCCACTGTCTCATTTCTTACCGATTGAGTATATCTCTAATGAGAATTCTTGTAACTCTATTTCTTGTCTTAGATTATTCTCTCATTTCTTCAACTATCAACTCTATCTGTTTGATAAGCAATTCAGGTTGTAAAGTGTAATTTCTTGTTCCATCATTACTCTGTCAATATTCAAAGCTTCTCTCCATCTTTTGCTAACTACATTAAATAGTTCTTTAGGTACATCTTTGTATAGTTTACTAGGTGATTTGCAAAAGGTGTGTAAAATTTTTACAACTGCATCTTCAATCTTCCTTTTCTCTTCACTATCAAACTTGTTAAAGTGAGTCCATACTTCTATCATATTTTCATGTTCCTTAATGTCTTTAACAATGTTCTCAAGAATGATAGTATTTTGAATTTTATCAGTTTCTACAGTAGTAGACTTTTTCTTAGACTCAGTTTTGAATTTTTCTTCTTCAACCTTTTCTATACCTCCTTTATTACTCTTTGACTCTTTGTAACTTGATGTCATTTATTTCTTTCTTCTGTAAGTTCTCTGAATAGTCTCAGGTGTCTCCTTCTCTGACTTAGTATTAATAGGAGTAGTGGAAGTAGATGTTGATTGTTTTAGAACTGAACTCCTTGTAACTCTTTGAGGTGTTACCTCTTCTACATGAAATTTAGTATCCTTAGCTCCTGCATCAGATGTGCCTAGTTCCTCACTTTCCATTTTATTTCTAAGTTTTATCATCATTTGAGGTATAATGTCACTCATTTTGGCTGGATTACCAACTTTTTCTCTGATCTTTCTTTGGATTACAAGTACTCTCTACTCATTGTAATTTTTTAATGATGACTCTTCATAAGTTCCAAACCTAGGTGTTAAAGTATCAATTGGTTTAGATAATAGAACATCAACATGAATAGTGTCTAGATCACCATCAAATTCATAACCCATAGCAAGTATCCAACATGTTCTAGGTTGCACTACTTGCAACATACAAGTATCTGTATCTACTAGAAAACATATATCACCTTTATACTTCTCAATAATACCAGTTGGGATTCTCTCTCTTTAGTGCATTTTTCTTTGAAATATTTAAAGTAACCCCACATAACTGAATCAAAGTTGTTTCCTAAAGTCCTTATGAAAATTGCTTAATCTGCATTACTACTAGTCTATCCTTTGACCATGTATATAACCTATTCTAGAAAAATGATTCTGTAATTAAAAGAACATACATACCAGGAGTGATCCATATTTGAATGAATGCTTCTTATCTTTCTTGATATTCTCCATGTTCAATAATAATTGACTCCTCAACAGCTCACAAAGATCATGTTTCACATCTTCCTTCACCATTTTGTATGCAACATGAATAGCTCCACTAGGTACACTATTAAATCGACTAGACTGATATACCCTGTATCCTATCATCATTGAAGAAAATCTCACTTCCTTTTCAATTATATCCTTGATAGTCATGGCTCAGTGATCCTGTTTGGATTTGGTTAAATGAGTAACCAAATTTGTAGCAATAGTTTGTAGAGTAGGTGCTTTATTGGTCGCACAAAATCCAATAAATCTATGGATTAACTCTTTTGAAATATTGAGAGGCTTATCCAACCAAATAAATTGATCATTTACTCTGCTCAAAATATATCTTATCCATTCTGGATGAAACTCATCAGGTATCTCATCAACATAAGTGGAACCTTTTTGAACCAAATGCATATGTTCATATTTTACCTTCACACCTTCACACAACCACTCAACTTAATAAATTCATTATAGATGTCATCTGTTCCAAGTTCTTCCAATTTATAGTGAATGAAAAAACTGATCTCTTTGGTTAAAAATACACCATAGGGTATTAAAGACAAGGCACCCATTGGATCACTTTCATTTTCCTTCATCGTGTGTAACTTGAATATGTGTCTTGGCTCATCAATGATGTTGACCAAAACTAGAGTATCCATAATGTTAACAATCAACAACAACAACAATGATTCCTGTAAGGATATTTTTAGTTTAAGCTATAAGCTTGACTTCACCGATTAGAGTCTCCAGCGTGAAATCTTAGTCCAAAAACACAAATAGTTCTCACTATGGAATGTAACCAAATGTTCTTCAATAAACTTCATTAGAATGAAAAGTGATAAAAGAGTTTATTTTCTCATATTTATAACTTTTGAGAATGTATTTGTTATGCATAATGGTCAAATAGTGCTTTCCACCAACCACAATGGTTAGAACATAACACTTGTAATTATATGCACACAAATGCTTTATCTTCACTAACTATCATTAGATCACAAATAATTACCACTCATGAAGTTAGGGTATCGATAAATGATTTGAGTTTAAATACTCCCCTTAAGAAAATAATGTGCTTAGTTCACCGATGGATTCTCCAAATTTCCTGGACTTGAGGAGTTCTCAGTTAACTCTGACGAATTCAATTGTCCTTTCCTCACCCATGTATTCTTCATATCTTTTCTTATTTCATCAAAATTAACAGCTTCTTTACCTTTGGTATTTTTATCATTGTTCACCAGTTGAAATATAGTATAATTTCTTTCTCTACATGACCTAGCAAGATGACCAACCTTGTTACAGACATAACATACCATACCTGTTGGATTCCAGGACCATAATTGTCTGTGTATAACCTTAACCTACAATTCAAAACCATATGACATTTAGAACATGTGACATCTGACTGATTACCTTGACTGATAGGTCTCTGACTATTGTAATCATATGACCACTAGTTGTTTTTCCTCTCCCCACACTCATTATCTCTAGATCCAAATTTGTTGCAATACTAACAGAATCCATGAAATGTATTAGGTCTAGCATTTTAGTTTTTTGATCTAGCTATAGAACCTCTAGGTCTAACATTTGGATCAATCAGTTTAAAGAAACATATATTAGCAGTATGACCTTGCTCATGAAAATTAAAACATACATGTTTATACCTTCTCTTTCTATTATTGTTGTTCACCTTGGGTTTTGATTTTATTTCTTCATTGATGTCCTTGGTGCCAAACGATTCACCAGCTTCAAAGTTTGTAAAACCTAAACCTTTTTTTTCTCCATTCATCCTTTGTTTTCCAAGTTATTCATCAAGTTTAACAAAACTCTTTCTGAGTTTATCCAGTAGATCATTTGCATATTTCAAGTATTCTTTTAGCTTTTCAGTCTATTTCCTTATCCCTTCATTCTCTCTTTCAATACCAACTTTATCTTCATCTATATCATTTAAGTGTTCATTCAATGTAGCAACCTCTTGCTCTGATCTGAATAGTTTCTTCAATGTTTTAGTTAGGGTTTCATCTTTAGCATTTAGGGCATGTTCAACAATTTTCTTGGCATTATCAGCAACCTTTCTTCTTTCAAGTTCTTCAACCATCCCGACAGGCTAAATTTTAAGCTCTCTTTTCAGATTTTCCACTTCACTTTTGAGTCCACTATTTTTATCCATAAGAGCTACAAGTGCTTCCTTTGATTCTTCAGATAAACTATCTTTAGGTAGTTGTTCAATGTAGTCTTGAATTTCACTCAACTTCTCAGTAAGCTCTCTTCTCTTAGCAAGGGAATGCCTCAACTTTTCCTTCAGTTCATTGATAGCTTGGCTTGCATCCTCAAGTTGCTTTTCATAATTGTATCTATCCATGTTGAATTATAGGGATATTTTCCTCAAGTGGTTAGGCTTAATATCAGGAGGACCAATGAGTTCTGATACCAATTGTTTGAAATCTTATGACTGAGAGGGGGGGGGGTAAATTAGTACAAATGGGTATTGACCTAATTCAACCACCAATTTAATTAATTGCACCAACAAATTCTTAACCACAAAGAATATGGATGAAGTAGACAAATAACAATAAAATATATCAAGCATCCACAACTTTAACACACATAACACAAGTATTTTATTGTGGAAACCCTTTTTAGAGGGGAAAACCACAGTGGGGATGACACCCACAAGCCTAATGCTACAGTAAATGAGTTTTTCCTGTTAGAAGCTGCAAATACCCTTTCTGAGGGTTCACCTTGTTAGAAGTGATTAATACACTGTTTGGAGTACAAACATATCATCTATGATCGACCTTGCTAGAATATTTAAAACTTCAATTAAGAAACTACCCTATTAAAGGATTTACAAATAAGAACATGTTAAAGTTCACCTTCTTAGAGGATTTGACCTGTTGCAATTGTTAGGGAACAACAAGATTTTTGATTTGTAGAAAGATACTAGTTGCCTATCAGATCCATTCATCTCCTTTCCTTCCTAATGCTATACTGATCTCTGATCCTTCAAATCATGACCATCCTTCTTGAAAAATATGATCACAACCCTAAATCAAATGATTTAGTGCTCCTTATATAAACTATCATTAGGTTATAAAAAGACCTAGAATTGACTCAACAGACTAGCCAACCTCCTCAAAATAAGTGTAAAAAACATCCAATATGTTATCCTTAAACATATTAGTAATATTGAAAATTAACATGTCAGCCTCAGATCCACTGCCTTAATCAAATTAAAATGAAACTTTGATCGGTAATCAGATAGGTAAACTGTCTTCACTCTCAAAACATAATTAAATCAAACTTTTAAAATAAACTGTTGTGGTTGGAATCATAGATTCCTCATACCATATACATACTATATCTTTGATCGCAACATCTGAATCTTTCCTCAACTGGACCGCTACCACAATCTATCTAATATTGTTCTTCTTAAACACCAGTCAACATATATAGTTGATCTATCTATTAGCGATCATGTACAGTTCTTACCGGTCACTGCGATCATGATGTATTAATATATTTCCATCAAGGACAATCAATTATGCATCCACTCATGACTGCTCTTCATATCACCTCAAAAAATTATCATATTTCCAACACCATCTCCAAGAGTAAAGCTATTCTAAGTGTTTTAGGCTAAAATTCAATGGGAATAACAATTATTTTTCCATATACCAACTTAAATGGTGTAAATCATTTGGTAGTTTTCCAAGTAGTTCGATAGGCCCATATGGATTTTTGAAATATGTTGGCCCAATCTCTTTTATGTAGTGAAACTATCTTATTAAGGATATATTCAATCTATGTGTTGGTGATTTCTACTTTCCCATTGGACTGAGGATGGTAGGGTGTTGATTTCTTGTGCCTAATGTTATATTCATTAACCAAGGTTGTAATCAATGTTGAAGTAAACTGAGCTCCTTGGTCAATAACTATCTCTCTTGCAACCCCATACCTAGTGAAAATATCCTCATATAGGAATTCAACAACTTTATTATCCCTTGCATGCTTCATTGGTCTAAATTCAACCCATTTAGTAACATAATCTATTCATACCAGATTATAGGAGTTTCCATTTGAGGCTGGTTCTGGATCAACGAGCCCTACAAAGTCGAGGCCCCATTTGTCAAATGGAGTAACAACCACTTGGGGAAATAAAGGAATTTCATATAATTTGGTTGGTCTACCCATCCTCTGATACATATTACACTTCCTGGTATATTTGTTTGCATCATTATGTAAAGTTGGCCAGTAGTATCCTGTATTGAGACTCTTCATTACTGTTCTCTTGGCTGCAAAGTGACCACCACATGGTTATTCATGGAAAGCATGAAAAATATGATAGGTCTCATCCTTATGAACACATCTTATCATGATCTAGTCTAGACTAGTATAGAACATATAGTCAAATATCTAGGAGAAGTTGAAACTCTTCTCCAAAATTAACCTTCTTTCCTTTGGAGAAAAGTGAGGAGGAGTCCAACAAAAATCTAGTTAATTAGCTAAATTCTTCATACCAATGAATGTTAGAAGTTATGAAAAATAAGTTCTCATTTGGAAAGGAATCATCAATGGCTACAAGATTATATTTTACTTGAAGTTGAGATAGAAAATCAACCACTACATTATCTTTCCCAAGCTTGTCAATAATGGTTATATCAAACACTTGCATTAACAACAACCACCTTGCTAACCTTCCCGTAATAGAGTTTTTGTTCATGAGATAATTAATGGATGCATGATTTGTGTGTACAAAGATTTGATACCCAGTTATGTAATGCCTGAACTTGTTAAGACCATAGATTACTTCTAACATCTCCTTTTTAGTGACAATATACTAGTTGAATTCATCTCCTTGGAGATTATTGCTAACATATTAGATGACATTATCAATTATTCCTTATTTTTGTCCTAGAACTGCTCCTATGGCATCAGTATGAATATAGAATAGAAATATCCAATTTGGTCCTTCAACACAGGAGCTTAAGTCAGAGCCACTTTAAGGCTTTCAAAAGATTTTTCATAGTCTGATGTCCATTCAAGCTCAAATTCTTTGTTCAAAAGTGTTGGAATTTGGTGAATATGATCTGAGTGTTGATCATGATAATGTATTATAGTGTTTTCATTGCTGGTAACATGTTGTATTGGTGGCTAGAGATTAGTTATACTAACGGTGTTGAAGATCTAATTGAAGAATTGACTAAGTGTGCAGTCAACTGGGCAGAAGACAGAATGCAAGGAACAATTAATCAGATATAGTGTTGGAGATCAAGTTAAGTTATGGGATCATGAATATAAAATCTATAGAGATACATCTACCTACATCTATGATTACATTAGTTTTTTTGGCGATTTGAGAAAGTTATTGAAGATTCAACCAGACGGACAAGAACAACAGAGGATAGTTTGAAATTTTTTGGTTAGATAGGATCCCCGGTCTATTTAATATTTGTTAATGATAGTTTGTGACCTGATTAATGTTTTATTGACTTTATTGGGTTGACCAATGTGTTTTTGCATGATCAGATTTAAGTTTTAAGTCGGTGGGTAAAATGTTTTAGGTCAAGAGGCCGACTGTGATAAAGTTGTTATAAAAGAAGGATGAATTTGTGAATTAGGGTTAATGTGGTGATGTTTAGACAATGTGACAAGGGATTGTGATTGTTTGAAGGTGTTGGATAATTAAGGAGGCACTGTGAGAAGAACTAAAGTGAATCTGTCAAACAAGAAGGTCAAAATTAGATATGTTATTCTTGGGTCTATCTCAAGGCAATCCCTAATAGGTTTGCAAAGTAAAACCCTTTAAAAAGATCATTCCTAACATGGTGAGTAGGATATTTTATAGGATCTAAAGTTTAAATCCTTTAACAAGGTGAATCTTAGAAGGAGTCTAAAATCCCTTAACAAATTAGTGTTTAACAAGACTTGTATTAGCTTCTAACCATGCTAAAATACTCTTAACCGGGCATACCCCTAACATGGTTTTTGTAATTTCTCCTAATAGGGAATATTTATTTGGTGCACTAGTGAAATTTGTGGTTACCATTTCACACATGGTTTTCTCCATCTAGCAAGGGTTTCTAGAGGAAAAATATCGAGTCTTGTGTCTACATTGTGTGAATGCTTTATTTTTTAAGTTTTTGTATTCATTTACTTTTGCATGTTGGATCTTGTGGAAGACATTTAAGATTTGTTTTAGAGTTGTGAGTACATTGATTCACCCCCCCCTCACTACCTTTGAAGACTAACAATTGGTATCAGAGCCTAGTTACCTTGAAGAAGACTAACAACTCGGGTATGATACTTAAGGCTAATATGAAGGGTTTATTGAAGCAAAGAATGCAACTCAAAGCAGATGAAATGGTCATTGAGGAGTTGAAGAATAAAATGAATCATTCAAGGGCTAAAAGGAAAGAGCTTTCTAAACAGTTAAGTGAGAGTCAATACTACATTGAGAAATTATCTGAAAATAGCAGATTTGATGAATTTGAAGTAGCCCTAGAATCCATGGCTATGGAGATTGAAAAAATAAAAAGGATAAGAAAAATACCTGGAGAGAGATGGAGGCTCAATCAATCATGATGGGTGAAGAATTGGAAGCAAGGTGATCTATATAAGATGCAAGAAAAGTTGTAGAGGATTCCTTGAAAGCAAAAGATAAAATCCTAAAGGCTAAAGTGGATGAAATTTTCAAATCTGAACAAGAGGTTAGTACATTGCATGAACATTTAATTGAGACCAATGAAGAGTATCAAGAAGTCCTAAGGCTGAAAGAATATCTGAGAAATGAGAATGAGAAAATAAAATGAGAGTTGAAGACTTCGAATGATCGGATGAATAAATTCAATGAGAGTACTGGAAAACTGAATGAACAACTGAGGAATCAAAGAAGTATCAAGGATACCACAAACATTGGATAAACTGGTAAGACTACTTTTAAAGTTGGAGAATCTTCTAGAACAAAGGAGATCAAGAAAGAAGGAAAGTATCCACTAAAGGTAAAACCAATAAATTTATGGTAAGAAAGCCTAAAAAATTATGTGTCTCAATTGTCGCAAGGTAGGTCATACTGTAAATGTATGTAGGAGAAGGTCTTTAAACAATGCAATTAATTTTGATGGATATTGCTACAACTGCAATAAGTATGGTCATACTGCCTATGATTGTAGATCTAGGCTTGGTAGTAGATCTAATATATTTGATGGTTACTATTACAAATGCAACAAATATGGTCACAAAGTTGATGAGTGCAGGTTAAGAGTTATCAATCAAAGGTCACCCATGAACTAGGAAAGCCCTTACTAAAGGGAGAGGTGATTTGATGTCACATGCACAGTTTGTGGTAACTATGGACACATGGATGTGAATTTAAGAATGAGGACTGGAAGAGGTAATGTTGGACCCTAGAGAACTACTGGTATTACATGCTTTCATTGTCATAAGATTGGACATTTATAAAGGAATTGCAGGTCAAAGAACCAATCAATAAATAAGTCAAGCAATATGAAAGGGAAGCATATTCTAAATGTTGAATAAGTTAGGAAAGAGATGAACAAATCTTGAAAGAAGAGGAAAGATAGTAAGGCATCAGAGGAATCCACATCTCCATCGGGTGTGGACAATTCATCATCAAAATAATACTTCATGTGGCTTAGGGGGAGAATGTATTGTTGAATCCATCTTTCGAATCCCCTGAAGGTGTGTTCTAAGTTTTATCATCATATTAAGATGCAATAAGAACTTCTGGAATGTATTGTGAAGTTTTGATGAATTATTAATTTTTTTTAATCATCAGGAATGAGTTTCTAGGTCAATTAGTGAAATGGTTAACTCTATCAGTAAGTGCATTTAATGCATGAATGTGAAGGTTGATAAAAGGTTATTTTTGTATTTCATTCTTACCTTGCACATTGTGAAATATTTTTTAGAACAAAAGAAGCATTGTTTGAAGTCATTTTCCAGAGATCCAAGCGATAAAGAGAGATTGTTTGTGTTGATCTGGGAGAGAAAATCAACTGGGTATTGTTGTATTATTCAAGAGGAACCCTAGTTTTTGAATTGTTTGAGATATTTATCTGGTATTTACTTGTGGTGTTGGAAATTTAAGATAGCTACTCCAAATTTTATTTATATAACTAAAATACCTCAATCAAAATTTAAAAGACATCTATTCAAGTCTATAGAAAATGACCCAGTGGGTGCCCTAACCAGCGTTCCCTATGGTGTGTTACATGTTGAGGATGTTAGTGCCTACATTCATTATAAATTGGAAGACTTAGGTTGATAAGATATTCATGTACAATATGAGTCTTTGTGTGATGATAACATGACATTGAAGGAAGAGAACAAACAGATAGAAGAAAAAAGTTTTCATCATGCAAAAAACTATCTTGATGAGTTTGAGGACAATCAAATTAGATATGTGTTGAGAAGGATTCATAGCCAGTTCATGTGGCTGGACTGGCCACATAAAATTACAAAGGAATCTATTCATGCAGTAACTAGCCTATGTGCAACCGGTAATGTACCTGTTCTTTAAACCGTTCTGAAGGAGGAAGTGATTAGACTGAATAAGTCTAAGTGGGATGGTTGTGTAATGATAGTTATTGATATTTCTGATGTAGAGGTGTGTTAGTATTAATAGGTCCAAAATTACTGAGAGGGGGGTGGGGAGTGAATCAATAATTTAACAATTCTAATTTTTCATTAAATATTCAACCACTTGCATCAATAAACATTCATTGCATGAAAAGCTTAAGCAATAAGAATAGACATCCACATTCATGCAACACAATAACACCAAATTCTTTATTGTGGAAACCCAACTAGGTGAAAACCATGTGTGGGGATGAAACCCACTAGAATATGCACTCTTTTGAAGCATGCCTGATTAAGAGCTTAACCCTATTAAAAGCTTACAATAATGCCCCGTTAAGAGCAATACCCTGTTAGGAGTCACCTGGTCAAGGGATTTATCTCTAGCCCTGTTAGGAGATTTAACCTATTATAAGTAACCTAATTAAAGGATTTCAAACCCTAATTAAAGAGTCACCTGGTTAAAGGATTTATAATTTAGACCTATTAGGATATACCCTATTAAGGGATTTAGCTTTATGAAGTTGTTAGGAATCAAAAAATAAATGATATGAGAAAGTAACACTTCCTTTTCTAATACAGATCTAGTTCAAGATCAATCTCTGCTACACATATAAAAAATCTTCTCTCTTGATCACACCTCTACATCCACGATCTACACTTTTCCATTTCATCATTTTCATATTTATAAAATACAAGTAAATTAGGGAAAATAACTTCCTCACAAAAAGTTTTAAAATATTTCTTGCTCAATGAGAAAGTCCTGAAATGTGTTACAAATCTAGAACACTTTCTAACAAACTCAAACCAACCTTCTAATTCATTGCAGATCGATTTGACAAAGAAAAGTCAAACCAAAATATATTCTTCAATGTTCTTGCACAACCTCCAATAAATACGATCTCATCGATCACAAACATGCCAACTCAAAAATCCTTGTCGATCAAGAACAACACCACAGTCCATTGAACACATAAACAATTACCTCAACATAGTGCAACATCACCGATCAAGGATTTGACTAACTATTCTAAAGAACACCTTTAACTCTTTGCTGAACAACCTTTTGTCACTTGAAAATTTTCCTTCTGGTCATTAAAACATGATGCAGTCACAACCACAACCTCATGACATATCTAAGATACACATATTATGACCACAACATCAAATCCTAAACACTGTTGACAAAATCATCAAAAAATTCTTCCCATGGAATATCCTGTTCTTCTTGTTAACCTGTCAAACTTTAATCAATCATAACACACTCAATACATAAGATAAATGTTTTTGGTCATCAATATAGCATCTAGAGACATCACTTAGTCTTCATGTATGATCACACACTCTGATTCACTCTACAACTCAAAATTCAATCTCTTGAACATACATTAGCAAACAACATAAACAAACACTAAGTTGACAGCAATGACAAAATCAGTATCATAACTAAGCATATTACCAAACACATAACATCTCAAAATACTCAACATAAGTTATGATAATAATCTCCCCCTTTGGAATTAATGGACATGCCAACAATACCAAGTAATCATCTAACTGATCTAGATACCAAAAAATGCTCCCCCTTAGCTGGTACATCTATTCTGTTCTTTTATCTCTAGTACTGCTCTTCTCTTCTCCTGAACATGTTTACTCTATTATGCTCTTATATTTTTTTATCTTATCTTCTCCCCTTTTACAATAATTCCAAAGACATACTAAGCCCAATATATCATCTTCTACAACTCTCTTCTTCTTTGTCTGTCTGCTCCCCCTAAGGAAGTAGTCCCCTGATCATCAATCCATAGTGAATGATATGATAATAAATTCATTGTATTGATGCACCTACAACATCTTAAATATGTTTAGGTAGGGGGAATAACCCATATCTTACCTCTAAGGTACTCAAAATCATCCTTAGGTAATGGCTTGGTGAATATATATTCTTTCTTCTCCTTCATTGGTACATATTCCAACTTTACCTCTTTCTCCTACACTTTCTCTCTTAGAAAATGACACTTAATTGAAATGTGCTTAGTATTATAATGCATCACAAGATTCTTGGAAATATTTATAGCACTTTTGTTATCACAAAAGATAGTTATGGGTTCACTCACCTTTTCATTTTTGCCTTCAAGAATCTACTTCATCCATGCGATCTATGTAAAATTAATAGTTTCTGCAACATACCCATCTTCTGCAGTGGTTTGTGAGATACAATTCTACTTCTTTCTTGTCCATGACATGAGCCTTTGAACTATAAATAATGCACCACCACTTGTACTCTTTCTATCATCAAAATTTCCTACCCAGTCTGCATCAGTAAATAAATAAAAATAAAAATTACCATTATGAGAATACCACAAACCATAATCAATTGTCCCTTTAAGATATATAAATATCATCTTGAATACAACCATATGAGATTCCTTAGGACTTGATTGAAATCTAGAAACTATACCAACTGCTTGAGAAATATCTGGTCTGCTATGAATAACATACTACAGCTTACTGATCATAGATATGTATAAAGTAGCATTAACTACATCAGATTCATCATCTTTAGACAATTTACAACCTATTACCATTGGGGTTCCAACTATTTTGGAGTCATCCATACCAAAAGTCTTAAGCACTTCTTTCACATATTTGGATTGACTAATATATATGCCATTCTTAAGTTGTGAAACTTGTAATCCAATAAAGAATTTGATCTCCCCAATCAATGACATCTCAAATTCCTTCTTCATCTCCTAAAAAAAATCTAGACTCATCTCATCATTACCTCCAAAAATTATGTCATAAAAAAAAACTTCAGCTATCAAAAATTTACCTCCAATTTTAAGATATACATGTTGGAGATTTTCTTTTGTGCAAATAATTGTTTGTATGTTTGCCATTGATGACAATATATAATATACAATAGGTATCCTATATGTAATTATCAGTACAGATAATTTAGAGATATGCATGTTCATTTCCATGGTGTATACATGTTCTAGTGGCTATGTGCATTCACACCGAGTCAGATATGCAGTTTCAGTTGAGTTATGATTAGTCAATTATGGCAGTTACAATTTCTGGAGTTTATCTATTAAGAGCCGACGTAAATATAGTGTTTCTTGAGTTGCACCTATCTTTGGGATATGCATGTTTTTATTCATGTTTAGTTATGAGTTAAAGATAATTATGCAAAGGCGTTAAACGTGTTTCAATAGAATCATGATGTTAGAGTTAATTTGGTGAAGCCGACTTTGTGAAGCGTCGCGTCTATTTAGTTTGAGTTGCGTGGTCCTAATTTGTATTGTGTGCTTGGTTGAGCTGACAAGGATGTTGATGAAATGTTTCTAGATACCATCATGATCTTATCCTTGGTGAAGATACATATAGCAGTTTAGATATGTTCACTAAGTGTCAAAAATGCTGTGAAGAAGGAAAGATAGAGAAGAACAAATAGTCAAAAATAATAAGTTAAAGATCTATGTGAAGAAATAAAAGTTGATTGCAAATCATTAGAACTGATCAAGACAATAGGTCTACTTAAATAGTTTATTTACCAGATATAGTGTATATCTGTTATACTAAAGGTTGTAGCCTTCACCATATAGCAGTGAGCTATTGGATAGTGAGTCCTCACACTTAACAGGGTTATCTATAAAAGACTCCTAACAGGGTCCGACCTTTAACCAAACCTTTAACCAGGTCTCTGTACTTCTTACATTGTAAAGATCAAATCCTAACATGGTTGTAAGATCTTCTAATAGGGATCATTATAAAATAGTACAGTTATTTATGGGTGCTAATTCCCACTAGGGTTTTTACCTATTTGGTTTCCCTATAATCAAATTGTTGAGTACTTTATTGTGTTATCTGAATGTGCATTTAATTTATATCAAATTACATTAAAGAAAGAGAAAAGAATTGAATTGATTGATAACTGATTCACCCCCCCTCTTAGTTATCCTTGGGACTATTCCAACAATTGGTATCAGAGCCAAGTGCCTTGGAGAGAAAGCCTAACAACTTAAGGTAGATCAGATGGCATACTTAAGGAAAGAGAGTCCTAAGTTCAATGGAGAAAACTATCTTGACTGGAAGAATAAAATGATAACACATCTTTAGTGTGTTGGATTTGAGATCTATGAGATTTCCACTCAAGAAGTTGAAATTCCCACCTTGAAAGATCTTGAAGCTAATGAATCTACTATGAAACAAAAGGAAGTGTTCACTAATAATGCAATTGCCAAAGAAGCCCTAATCAGTGCCCTATCTAACAATGAATTTTCTGAGATCAAGAAGACAGACAAAGCGTACTCTATTTGGAAATGCTTAGAAGATATGTTTGAAGGAGACATCCAAGCAAAGAATGCATGCAGAAAGACATGGAAGAAAATATACAATAATTTAGAGATGTTACCTAAAGAAAACATCAGAGCTTACAATCAGAGGATTAATGAAGCAGTATCAGGTATAAGAAACAATGGTAGAGAAATATCAGAGGAAGATATAATGGAAAAATTAATGACCACATTGACAATAGACTATGAGAGCAAGATCAATATCCTAGATGAGACTATGCAATTTTCAAAAGAATTCAAGAGGGAAACCTTGATCAGAAAAATATCTGCATTTGAGATATCTAGATTGAAGACAAAACTTAAAAGTGAGACAACCTTCAAAGCCACAATCCACAACAAGAAATCTATAAGCATCTCTAGTAAAAATGAAGAAGTGGATACAGAACTAGAAGAAATCATTGCTATGATTGCCAAGAAGGAAAGGAAAGGTAAAGGGAAATATGAAGGAAAACTACCATTCAAATGTTTTTCATGCAACAAAGTTGGTCACTTTGCATCTAAGTGCCCTACAAGAGTCAAGAAATTCAGATCAGATTACAAACCTAAGTACACTAAAGAATGTTATCATGTTGAGGATGGTGTAACCAATGATGACTCAGGAGAAGATGAAATTGGATTTGTTTCCATTAAAGACATTGAGAAGATTGTTGAAGAAATGGATAAAGAAGATGAAGTAAAAGAACATGAGTTAGCATTAGTTTCAAAAGCTGACATCAGAACTGACTGGATCATTGACAGCGGGTGTTCACACCACATGACAGGAGACAAAGAAATATTTATACATTTGGACAAGTACAAAGGTAACATGGTTAGATTTGGAGATAAAACTCCCAAACCTATCATAGGCAGAGTTTCTATCACCCTAGATGGAAAGAACAAGACAGATGATGTTCTCTATGTTGATGGTTTGCATCATAACTTACTAAGTGTTGGATAGTTGCTTGATAAAGGATATCAGTTGAAATTCAAAAAAAACCAGTGCATCATTAATAAAAAATAAGGAGACATGATTGCATCAGGTTCAAAGACCAAAGGTAATGTTTTTCAGCTCAACTCAGAAGTAAGTTGTTTTGTTGCAAAAGTAGATGACAGATGGCTATGGCACAAGAGACTTTGTCATATCAATTTTGACAACATAGTCATGATAAGTAATGTAAAGTTAGAAAGAGACCTTCCTATAATTACAAGACTAGTTGACACCATATGCAGGGAATGTGTGATGGGGAAGCATGTGAGGACCTCATTCAAGAGAAAACAAAACTCTGCGGAAAAAAATTTAGATGTGATACATACAAACCTATGTGGACCTACTCAAACAAGATCATACTACAGAGAAAGGTATTTTATTTTTTTTGTTGATGATTTCTCAAGGATGATGTTGGTTTCATTCTTAAATGAAAAATTTGAAGCTTTTGAGAAGTTCAAAGTATTCAAAGCTAAGGTTGAGAATGAATCTGGATTAAAGATAAAATGTCTGAGATCTGATAGAGGAGGAGAATTCACCTCTGACCAGTTTTATGACTAATGTGAAGAACATGGAATCAAAAGACAGTTAAGTGCACCCAAAACCCCTTAGAAAAATGGGATAGCAGAAAGGAGGAACATGATAATACTTGACACAACGCACACTATCATGATTGAAGGAAAGGTTGCCCATACCTACTGGAGAGATGGAGTCAATACATCAATTTACACTATCAATAGAAGACAATTGAGACCAAGCGCAGATAAGTCACCTTATGAACTTTGGTTTGGTAATGTACCCACTGTAAAATACTTCAGAATCTTTGGAAGCAAGTGCTACATGAAGAGAGATGATAGCATTGGTAAGTTTGATGCTAGAAGCGATGAAGGTATTTTTCTTGGTTACTCTACTAAAAGCAAAGCCTATAGATGTTTCAATCTAAGATTAAAGAAGATCTTTGAAAGTACTCATGTGAATATTGATGAGAAGTTTACGATTCAAGAAAGATATTATGACTATGGTCCCATGATTGAAGATGAGCCCAAACCCATCAATAAGGACACAGATATTGAAGAAATTTTTGATTGTATCGATATTTCATGTAACAATCCTGAACCAAGCGAAGAAGAAACACATATCATAGATGAAAGTATCACTCCTAAGAACTCAAGGTACACATCCAAATACCACTCTAAGGAAGATATCATTGGAGATCAGAGTGCAAAAGTCTTGACAAGATCTAGAGAAAAAGGTTCAATCGCTGATGAAGAGGTATGCTTACTTTCACAGATTGAACCCTTAAGTGTTGAAGATGCATGCAAAGATTTAGATTGGAAAAGTGCCATGCAAGAAGAATTAGATAAAATAATCAAGAATAAAACATGGGAAATGGTCCCTGGACCTCATGACAAGAATGTGATTGGAACTAAGTGGATATTCAGGAACAAAATGAATGAAGAAGGCACAACGGTAAGGAACAAAGCAAGATTAGTATGCAAAGGATATGCACAAAGAGAAGGAATAGACTACACTGATACATTTTCCCCTGTGAGCAGACTTGAAGCTATCAAGTTATTTTTTTCCTATGCAACATTCAAGAACTTTAAGGTATATCAAATGGATGTCAAATCAACATTTTTGAACAGTGACTTAAAGGAAGAAGTCTACATAGAGCAGCCTGAAAGATTCAAACTTTTAGATAAACCAGACATGGCATGTAGATTAAAGAAAGCACTTTATGGACTTAAATAGGACCCAAGAGCATGGTATGAGAGACTTGATGGTTACTTAATAAAGATAGGATTCAGAAAAGGAGTAGCAGACTGTAATTTATTTATAAGAGAAATAGATGAAGGACTACTACTTGTTGCTATTTTTGTTGATGACATTATCTTTGGAGGCAATGACAAACTTAGTGTAGAATTCGCCAAAGAAATGAAAAGTGAATTTGAAATGAGCATGATTGGACCTATCAAATAATTTCTTGGATTGAATGTAAAAAAAATGGACAAAGGCATATTCATAAATCAGTCTAAGTATGTGAAGGAGATAGTGAAGACCTTCAAGACGGAAGATTGAAAACCAGTAAACACCCCCATGATAACAGGATACAAGATTTCTAAAGATGATGATTCCAGAGGAGTTGACAAGACCTTATACAAGTCTATGATTGGAAAACTCATATATATCACTCAATCTAGACCTGACATTTCTAATGCAGTTGGCATTGTTGGAGGATTTGTAGATGAACCCAAGAAAAATAATCTAATGGCAATAAAAATAATATTCAAATACCTAAAGGGAACTATAGACTATGGTTTATGGTATCCTATCTCAGAGAACATAAAACTTCATGTGTATACAGATGTAGATTGGGTAGGTTGTGTTGGTGACAGAAAGAGCACATTAGGAGGAGCTTTATTTCTTGGAGACAGGTTGGTCACTTGGAGAAGTAAAAATTAGAATTGTATCTCTCAGTCAACATCAAAAGCTAAGTATGTTGCAGCAACATTAAATTGTTCAAAAATGGTTTGGATCAAATAGATGATTAAGGACTTTGGTATTCGGATTGATTATCCTATTGTTATTCACTGTGACAACACTAGTACTATCAATATGTCAAAGAACCCTGTGATGCATGCAAAGAAAAAACACATTGAGATCAAATACCACTTCCTAAGAGAAAAATTTGTAGACAAAGAAATAAAGCTGGATTATGTAAGCACTAAAGAACAACTAGCAGATATTTTTACAAAGCCTCTATCAAAAGATACTTTTGAGTATCTCAGGGAGAAGTTGGGAGTAATTCCCTTTCCTGAGTCTGATTAGAACTTGTAGCAAGAATATCAGTCCTTGGTGACTGATGAATGGTTGAATACTCTACTTCTGGAGTAGTACTTGTGCTTAATGGTGTTTAACATCCTTTCTCATTGATTTCAAAGGGGGAGTATTAGTAAGGGGGAGCATATGTTAGTAATAACTGAGAGGGGGGGGGGGGGGGGGGGGGGGGGGGGGGNGTGAATCAGTGGCCTCAAATTTTTATCCTTAAACTTAACCACCAATTAATAAACCTTAGATTATTATGACCCTACAATATACATGCCATGAAATACTTATAATGATTAAGTATCTGTCAATTTACCTTGTCTGTCCTTATTCTCCTTGATTACTGATAAGCAGTATAACTATTTACCAAAATATAATAAATATGCAGAGTATACCAATAAATCCAAAATGAGTTATGCAAGATATAAAATAGTAAAGAAATATATCATACACACATATAAAACATGAATTTTAACGTGGAAACCCTGTTAAGAGAAAAAACCATTGGGACCAGTACCCCAAATTTTCACTCTTTTGAAGTGAGCCCTGTTAAGAGCCAACCCTGTTATAGGTTACAAACACACTATTAGGTGTGACCTTGTTAGAGGATTTTACACATATAGGTTGTCACTTAGTATCATAAATCTAATGCTGCCATCCTTGAATCAGCCTCTCTCTTAGACTATCAATAGGCATCGGGCATATCCAATGCTACTTTCATGAATCAACCTTTTTGGCACTCCTTGGGATGTACCTCAATATATAGAAGACTGTTAAGTCCTACTCTATTAAGAGACTTGATGCTTCAACGGTTAAACTGAAACAAAATGACCTATTTCTAATGCAACTTGAATTGCAGATTTTCAGATCTATTTAAGTACATTACCTCTCTGATCAATATGTCAATTCAATTCTTTTGTGTTCCATGATTTCAACTCTATGATGTTATGCTCACTGTTCATTGGTGTCTGCATAATTCCTTAGCTCTCCTTCAACTTGATTGATCAGTACTGCATGAAGTTGTTCTTCATTAGTTTCTCTTTAGCATCCTCTTTCTATTCACTCCCCTTAATCCCCTTTTCATGTGATACAAAAATGAATTAAGCCTGTCTCTTATATAGACATGATATTCACTATTTCTTGAATCTTGATTCTTGATTCTTGGTGTGAAAAAAAATCCAGCCAATTTGATTTAAAGCATAACTCCTGATTTATCTCGTAGTTATCTTCAAGACAACTGTATAAATTAGCTTTAAATCAATTACTTAACTCTGGTTGACTAAAACAAAGAAAACAACTAGTTAAGTCTATCTTTAGCTCTTGCCAGCTAGATATTTTTTCATTTTCTGAACTCTCTGTTCCATCGGTCAACTCTTCAGTTAGTTGTCAGTTACAACTGCCAGTTCCGTCGGTGTGAGTCTAGTTAGCTTCAGAATTTCCATCCATTGGGAAACTCTATTTTCATCTCGTCGGGCATCCTGTGGTTTGCTTCGTTGGGAAACATTGTCTTCTGCTCGTCGGGTATCACTGTGACTTTTCTTATTTTCCTTTACCGATGGTGTGCACTCCATCAGTGTTATCTGTCACTTAGTAAATACTCGACTTTTATGCATTGATGAAAGCATAACCTTTGTTCCATTGATTCTTTGAAGTCTTTGGAATTATATACATGATTGTACAGATGATATCAAGTTAACATCAATGACAATACAAACCATTAACTAATTTAATGCCTTGCATTATCTTCAACTTAACATTATCAAACATTTAATCACTTATATGTCATCAATCTCTCCCTTTGGCAGTGATGGCAACAAACTTATATTATCACACTATACTATTTCTAATACAATATGAAATACAATTGTTGAGATTCATGAAACTACCAATCTCTCCCTTTTGGAAACCGATAAATGTTTGAACTTCGGTAAGCTCTATTTTAGCTTAGATTTGATTCCCACAGTTCTCTTATCTTTTGATGTGTTGAGTCCTTTGCTTGTGTCAATTTCTCTCCTTTTGACTGTTCTTCTATTTTGATGTCTTTTTCTCTTTTCAACAACTCTCCCTTTGTATAATCTTTCATACAACTTTCTTTTCTTAAGGATATAATCTCTCCCTGTTGGAGTAATATGATAATGAATAACCTCTCCCCCTTTTCTCTTAGAAGAATGTGATAATATGGATACTTTCTCTCCCTTTGACAACAATGCCAAACATATATTTTACAAATATCTGACATTTATGCCAAACAATCATTTTTCTATCCATAATATATTCCTTGAATTTCCCTTATCCATCGGTAATACAACAATAATTTCTAGTGCTCAGTTT
This sequence comes from Thuja plicata, assembly GCA_018584345.1. Lineage (NCBI taxonomy): Eukaryota > Viridiplantae > Streptophyta > Pinopsida > Cupressales > Cupressaceae > Thuja > Thuja plicata. Next base: position 7,380 of record MU224543.1, on the reverse strand, counting down.
TGATATATACCTGTCTGTATATAGATGTAGCTTTTAAGTTCATCTTGTTGCTTGCAGCAACATGAATGATGTTCTGATAACATGTAGGCTGATGCAGTCTTCAGTCATTTTACTAACTAGTAGACAAGGGTTTGACCCCTAATCTTTTTATTAGGTACTCAAATGTATCCTTGGGCAGTGGCTTGGTGAAGATATTAGCTAATTGTTCTTTGGATTTCACATACTCAAGTATCACCTCTTTTTCTTGAACTTTCTCTCTCAAGTAATGATACTTGATGGCAATGTGTTTAGTTTTTGCATGCATGACTGGATTCTTGGAAATTTTTATTGCACTGGTGGTAGCACAATAGATATTCACTGGCTCTAAGATCTTTATATGCATACCTTCCAGCAACTGTGTGATCCATGCAATATTTGAGCAATTTGCAGCAGCAACAATGTACTCTGCTTCTGCAGTAGACTGAGAGATGCATCCTTGCTTCTTGCTAATCCATGTGACAAGTCTGTCACCTATAAAGAATGCTCCTCTAGTTGTGCTCTTCTGGTCATCAAGATTCCCAGCCCAATAAGCATCGGTAAACACCTTAAGGTAAAATTTTCCTTCTCTTCTATACCATAAGCTGAATTCCTCAGTATTTTTCAGATATCTTAGAATTATTTTCATAGCAGTCATATGTGATTCCCTGGGGTTAGCAGAAAATATAGAAACAATTCCTAATGCATGTGCAATATCTAGTCTAGTGTGTACAACATACATGAGTTTTCCAATCATTGATCTATACAAAGTCTGATTTACCTCTGTTGTTTTTTCCTCCTTTGTCAACTTACATCTAGTCGCCATCAGTGTTCCAACTAGTTTGGATTCTTCCATCTTGAAAATTTTCAGGACCTCTTTGATGTACTTGGACTTGCATGTGGTAAATTTGGCCTTGTTAATTCACCATACACTTCAACATAGTTCTTCACCAGGTACACACAAGAAAAAATAAGAGATTATTCATCCTATCTGCCTACATGATTTGACCTGTTGCCTTTTATCTAGATGGGGTTTTTGAAATTGCTCTCAGAATGAGAGTCTCACAACCATGGACCAATCTAGGAATGAAGGATTTATCATGATGGATGCAATACAATGCAATATTATGCTAAGAAATGAGAGATATGAGA
>MU224542.1:1794322-1807299 GCA_018584345.1 Thuja plicata | reverse complement strand
AGGGGTAAATTACGTGTTAGTCGGTAAGGAAAATTAATTCCACTAGTTCATTAATGTAGTTGGTTTTGATGTGAAATGGAATCAATGTAAATTGAAGTTGTAATGGACATAGAATTTTCTCGATTAAATAATAAAATGAAATATTTAATAATGGTAATTGAATTCATTAAGGGAACCTTAAGGAATGTTTTTGTAAATGGTAATGATGTTAAGTTAGAATGTTAAAAAAAAAAATAAAAAAAATTTGTTAATTTTAATTTTAGGTCATAGACCTGATTCCTTATGGGTTCCCTGGTGGGGACATTACATGAAGAGAAAGGAGAAGTCAATTTTTTCAAAGAAAATGAAGATTCAAGCAAAGTTTGGGTTGAAGTAAAGAAGGACAAAGATGTTAGTTGATGCATCCACAATGGACGCACCCTCTACCTCTACTTGAATAGACCTTCTTGGTCTTAGGGGGAGCTGTTCTAGCTTAGAACCCCTATACAGTTGGTATACTCACATCAGAGTATGTGCCTTTGGATTCATGGTTAAAAACATAGATTATAGCTATATGCATTCATGCATTATCTGAAATGCATCAGGATCAAAGTTTGAAAATCTCTATATATGGTTGCAAGTATTAAATGTGGCAGATTGTATAAAAAGGAATTTGTATTTGATCATTCTCACATTTACATTTGAAGAGCAAGAAATTGAAGAGCATTGGAGCACTAAGACATCCAGGCATGAAGGCATAGTAGTTTGAAAGTTGGAATGAACTATTACTTAGTTTGAAATGAAGCCCTAGCCGTCACACTATTTTAGAATTTCCTGGAAACCCTACTTAAAAAATACCAAGTAAGTAATGGTGACCCTAGTTGTATTTGATGTAGCAGAAAGGAATAGATTCATATTTAAGAAGCATCCATTCAAGTCTATATTGGATGATGTGGAAGGATATTGGCATTGTTCACGTGGAAGATATTCGCGCGTACATATACTGCAAGAAGGAATCACTAGGTGATGATAATATAGATTCTCACATGGAATCAATGCTAAATAAGGACTTCACATTCAAAGATGAGTTCGCGCACCTACAAGATAACCCTATTATTGAGTATTCGAATGTGCATGAGTTTGAAGAACCAGAATGGGTAAAAATCATGTTGAGCATAATTCATGATGATCTATTTTGGATTGGTGATGTCCCTATCCATATCACCGTAGACCTAATCCATTAGTTGACTAGACTTCCAATGACTGGATCAGTATTTCCCACTGGAAAAGATGTTAAGAAGCAGATTGAGAAAGTTTTTTTGTCAAGAAGTGACAGGCGTGGTATGACAGTAGACCCCATCAAGGAGGATGACATTAAACTCATGACAATGATACTTGGTTACAAGTTCCAGCAAGCAAGCAGGTTGAATAGTGTATCTATAGCAACAGTCCTTGCAGCAATTAGAATAGTAAAGGATAACACCTAGTACAACCTTTGTGAGATCTTGCGTGGACAGTTGATTGACAACATCAAAATTATCAAACATGATAGAAGCAAAACATTCAGGTTTGGATCTCTAATCATCTATTTGTATCATCATATAGTAGGAAAGATTGCAGACCTCTATCTAGACAAAGGAAAACCTACAATGACACAAATATATCTTAAGGCCATCTTAGAGAGCAGTGTAAGAAATACAATGGACATGGATATAAAGATATTCAGGGTTAAAATGCAGAGCAGAGTCAGACTATCTAAGAAGATAGTTGACAAGTACAGGGATACATTTTGTTTTATGGTAGAAATAGATTGCACATGCATGGAGGCTGTTGAGCCTAGAACTAAGTGGATTCATCCACTAGGATATGAAGTTGAAGACCATGTGCTAGAGGGATATGCGCAGGTCTTATTGTTAGCACCTATAGACCCCAATGAACCTAGATGGGGAACATACAGAGAAAAGACTGATGAAGTGGATATTGAACTAAAACTTGCTGTTAATAAAAGAAAAGTGTCCAGAACCACATCTAACATACTGAAAGCTCATGGAGTCACTCGAGAAGATTTGAATATGGAAAAAGAAGCCAAATTTGCTAAAGTTAAGATTGAGAAGACTGATGGATCTCAGAAGAAGAAACAAAAGAAAAATGAGGAGAGAACATCTGTGCCTGCTACCACCATTGACTTGGATACATCTCCACCTTCTAGCAAGAAACCTAGAGGAAGGAAGCAAGCTTCCATAGGTCCTCCATCTTCAATAACCACAAGGAGCACTACAAAGAATATAGAAGCACCTCCTGAGGTAGGTTTCAGACCAAGCTTGAACATAGTGAAGAATAGGATTATAAATGAAGGTAGATTGGATACACTTTCAAAGGTCTATGACAAATATAAAGAAGTTGATAAGACAGAGATACATTACATGGTCACATCTCATATGATCAAGTTTAAGAAATCAGTTCTTGAACTTAAGATAGTGATACCTGATAACTTATGGAATGTATTGGAAATTATGAAAAGACATGCTATTGAGGAAGACATGAAGATTAGAGAAGAAACTCTAGATACTCTTCTCCCTATTTGTTCACATGATGAGAAGACTATTTTCCTAGATCTTGTAAAGCCTCATCTCTGTAGCAAGACAAGGAATTTACAGATAATGAACAAGGAATATGAACAGGTTGGAAAGGATACTGAAAATGCATTTGCACAAGTCTTTATGGACAGACACATGTATCCTCCAACGGTGCCTACAACAAAAGTTACTCCAGCTTCTCCTAAATAGGATACAACTCTAGTAATTCAGATTGTGCCCATGATAGGTCCACAGGTCTCTGCATCCACAGTGACAATAACTACTAAGAAAACTAAAGACACATAGGACACTATAGTGATTGATGATGTAAAGATTCCTATGACAACTTTAGATAATGATATGGATAAAGTTGATGAAGCCTTTGTTAACACCAAGGACATGAACATTGATGACACATATTTACAATAGGATGGATTTCCTTTGATTGATCCAATAGATTTGGATAAGGAGAAAGACACTCAAGTTGATGAGTCACCAGTTAAAGAGGTACATATCAAAAGTGAATGTGTAGACACAAGTCAGAATACTATTTTGTCACTATCCACCTCATTGTTGTCAAGGTTAACTCCTGATTCAACAAGTTTTGACACATGGGAAGAAGAAGACCTCATTAAGATCAGCATCCTTACCATGGAAAAAGGAAAAGGAGAAAAATGTGATGAGGAACCCATGCTTTGTTGAATCAATAAACATTCTGAATGAGTTAGTTCCTACTGATAAGAAAGTTGTAAAAGTTCAGACTATTGAACATGTGGATAGTGTACTAACAAACTTCAAGTCACACTTCACCAACTTAGTAGAGACAGCTACTAAGATTGCAAAAGATGAGTATAAGAAGGAAAGATTGAATGAAGTGGTGAAGAACTTTACCTTGGATCTAAACTCTCTGAAGATTGGACAGTCTATATTGAAAGGGCTAGTAGAAAAAGGGAAGAAAGTCATAGCAAACTACATGGATAGAGTGAAGCTCACCTCGGAGCACACTAAAAATATAGCTGAAGCAGAGGAAATGGTGGACAACATAAGAAAATATATTGATAATTCCACACAGGACATGAGCATATGCAATAATGTCTACCAAGGACAACTAGACAAAATTGAGAAGGCAAAGCTAGAAATTAGCAAAATAAGAGTTAGACAGACTCAGTTGAGAAATGCACTTGTGCCTTCACTAGCAGTCCTAAATGAGAATGTCAAACAGATAGATGACACAATGTAGACTTATGATCAAGGTCCTTGCTTGGATCTAGTGAAAATGGAGAAGATAACATATGCTTTATGTGTGCACCTCCAAACAGTTGATGCAATGAAAGCATTCTAGCAGAAAGAGATTCAGTCTCTTCAAGTTGTGTACCCGGATGTATATATGGAGTAAGTATGAAGACTTATAGTTTTTTTACACCTTTTTCATTCATGTCAAAGGGGGAGTAGTATAGAATGTGTATATGTGGAGTAGTATATATGTATATATCATTAAGTTATGATATACAGTCATTTTTGAATGAAGTCATTTTGAGTAACTTAGCCACATTCCTTTATTGCCATAAATGACAAAGGGGGAGATTGTTGGAAAGTTGACTTCCTGAGGAAGCATGGATTATCTTGTGTTGTCAATCATGGAAAAAAAGTCATACTAAGTTTCTGTCAAAGATAACTTAGGAGATAAAATGACTAAGTACAAAATACAGAGCAGTCAGACAGATACAGTGATTAGCACATCAGCGCACGTGCTAGAAATCACACCAGAGCATGCGTGCTTAGGTATATACTCCATGATATATATACATTCTATATCCAAATTTTCAAGGTACAGAACATCAGTATGGAAAAGATACAGACAGATTAGTACACTACAGTCCAGGAAACAGTCCAGAATATAGAGCACAGAAGCCGACTACTATTTTGGTTAGCGTGTATTATTTTGTGATGCTAAGGCTATGCGCCTTTAGTTATAAGTTTTTTATGATGTAATTAATGTTGTTGTAAACACGCTTGAGCTGACTTGTTCGGAAGCATTGTATATTTTGTTAAGAGGCTGACTAAGTGTTATGTTTTGGGTTGCACCTATTTGTTTGTAAAGATATAAGTATGTAATGTATTTTTATGTTACAATGTGTAAGAGAAGTCGATTATTGTGTAAGAATATATTACAGAGGGATAGTATAATGAATTTAGAAGATGATATAGCTCTTTGAAGGAGTAAGAGCATCCACGCATGCACAGAACTGATCAGACAATAGTGTCACTACAATAGTTCATTTTTGATATAGTGCATATCAACATTCAGAGGGTTGTAGCCTTCATATTATTTGGGTAGTGAGCCTAGATAGTGAGCCATACACCCCTAATAGGGTTTTTGTAAAAGACTCCTAATAGGGTCCAACCTTTAACCAACTCATTGTACTCAAATTGTAAAGACTACTTCTAACAAGGCAAAGGAACTTTAACAGGTTCATTATACCTAGTACAATATTTTGTGGGTACTAATCCCCACCGGAGTTTTCCTCTGATCAAGGTTCTCTGTAATCATATCTTGTGTTATGTGTTCTTGTGTTATGATTCTTTGAATGCACATTTGATATATGTTTAATTGGTTGAAATATAATTAATTGATAAACACTGATTCACCCCTTACTCTCAGTGTTTCTAACAAGAAGTCATAGCAGAATTGGTGTTCTTCCAGTTGTAACATGGATTCTAGCATACCCATAGCATCTACAACTTTGTTTTCTATTATTGGAACTTGTTGGAATGTGATGAAAACAAAGTGTTTTTTCAAATCTTCCACCAGTTGTTTGTAAGGCATCAGTTTCTCATCTTTTGTTTGATAATCACCATTAACTTGGTTGATAATGAGTTGAGAGTCACCATACACATGTAACTCTATGATTTTTCATTCCATAGCTAGCTTGAGTCTGTTCACCAATGTTTCACATTCTAAGATGTTATTAGTGCATGGAAACATAAGTTTATATGCCTTGGGTATCTTGTAGCCTTGAGGAGTGATAAATAGTACCCCTGCTCCAGATCCTTGTTGTGTGAAAGAACCATCAAAATACATCTTCCATGGATATTTAGTTAAGTGCATGATTGTCTCATCTAGAAATTATATAATCAAAGGCACATTATCTTGCAATGATGAATCATCTAGTTGATCTACTAGCACTTGTCCTTTGATAGACCTTCTCTCTAAATACTCGATATCAAATTCACTTAGTATCAAGACCCATTTTTCTAGTCTTCCTTTCAATGCTATTTTATTCAAGAGGTATTTGAGAGGGTCAATTTTTATAATAAGTTTCACTGTATGCGAGAGCATGTAGTGTCTCAACTTCTGGGATGCAAAAAAAAAAAAGCTAAGCATACTTTTTCAATGATAATGTAGCTAAGTTCATAAGACACCAAGGTCTTGCTGATATAATAAATCATCCTTTCCTTTTTTTTTTCATCCTCTTGCGCTAGCAATACTCCAAGAGATGTAGCCGTAGTTGAGATATAGAGTATAAATGGTTTTCCATGAATAGGCGCCATAAGAATAGGAGGATTAGCCAACTAGTCTTTTAATTCTTTGAATTTTTTTTCACAATGCTCATCCCATTTGAAGGTAACACCTTTATGTAGCAATTTTTTGAAAGGTTGTGCTCTATCTACTAGTTGAGACATGAATCTCCTGATGGAATGAAGTCTTCCTTGAAACATCCTCATTTGACTGATATTGCGAGGAGGTGACATTTCCATTATTTCTTTTACTTTTTTGGGGTCCACCTCAATTCCTTTAGTTGATACAATAAAACCTAAGAGATTATCTAATTGGACTCCAAATGCACATTTCTTTAGATTGAGTCTTAATTGAAATTGCTCCATTCGATCTAGTATCTTTCTCATGTCTTCAATGTGAGTTGTTCTTATTTTTGACATGGCTAATGTATTGTCCACATAGTCCTCCATGTTTTTGTGTATCATGTCATGGAAGATTGTTGTCATAGCTCATTGATACATAGCATCAGCATTATTTTTCCCAAATGGCATGATGTTCTAGTAAAATGTTCCTCATGCACATGTAAATGTTGTCTTTTCTTGGTCCTCAAGAGAAATCTTTATTTGGTTATAACCTAAGAATCCATCCATGAGAGAATACATCTGATATCCTTCTATGAGATCTATAATCATATCAATATTTGGCAATGGAAAATCATCTTTAGGAAAAGATTTTTTTAAGTCCCTAAAGTCTATGCAAATTCTGATAGACTTATCTATTTTAGAAACTGGTACCACATTAGAGATCCATCCTGCATAAGAGATGACCCTTATGAATCCAACTTTTAAGAGTTTTTCCAACTCTGCTTTGACTAATAATGCCACATGTGGGTGCATCTTTCTTAGCTTTTGTTTGATGGGTTTAATTCTAGGAGCGATAGATAAGTGATGCATTATTAACTCAGGATCGAGTCCAAGCATATCAGTATAAGACCATGCAAAGTTGATCTTCTCTTTGAGAAATTTAGTAAACTGTATCTTTTCTTCTTCTGATAATGATTGTGCTAGGTGAACAAATTGATTAGCTTTTGTTGTTCCCAAGTTAACTGGTTTTGTTGGTTCTATCAGTAGTGAAGATCTTTCTGGAAAGTGCTTAGGCAGGATATCAAGAATCTCATGTTTTGGCACCTCTGAGAGGTTTTCACCATTAGATACGCCTTTTATTTTTTCTATTTTAAAATATGATATTGCCACAATGTGATTTTCACCATCAATTGTTTGTTTCTTTTTATTTTTCAATTTGTGATTAAGAAACTTGATATCCTCCTCTGTCAGGTTCACACTCCTTGCATTGGTGGAAGAAGGATATGGTTCACAAGCATTTAGATAACATGCCAAATTATAGTCATTAGGAAAGTTCATGATAGGAGTAGGGTCTGAATTGGTCCAATCAATAAGGTCAGGATTTACCAAGGATAATGATTCAGAGTTTTGTAAGGACATCATCGCATTAGCATTAATATTATTAACTGACAAGACATGTTCCGTTAATTTATCTTCTATAGTGTTTAAATCATGAAGAGTTGAATCATCATTATTAGGGTCATTGTTAGTAATATGCAGACCTAACTCTAGTGACTCATCAGTTAAGATTTTTCTTTCAACTCTTATCATATTGAAAATCATATCTTGTATCCTTTGAAGTTCTTCTAGACCTAGTAAAATACCAGTGTCTTCATTAATAATCCTAGGCATTACTATCTCATCTGATTATGTGACAATAGTAGTGTTATGGGAAGTGTTAGAACTTTCTCTTCTCTCTAATAGAGGTGAAAATTTATGGATTACATCTACCTCAATGTCCATGGTCTCATCAGATAGGTGATCCCATTCACAATCATGTGAGTTTGTGATATCATCATTAGATCTATTTAAAAACTCAGCTATAGTAACCTAATGTACCCTATTAGCTATTTGTGGATCAAAGTGGTAAATCTAGGACATGTAAAATTGTCACCAATTTCCCCCAGTTTGGATGTACAAATTTTTGTTGGGGTATTTATTCATGAGGTTCTTCTAGTTTTTGGACTTCTAGAGAGTCTTCTTCTTCTTCCTCTACTTCTTGGACATCAGTTTGTGACAACAAAGGAACATGATGCTCTAGTTGTGTTACAAAAGTAGGTACATATATTTATCCTTGATATTATAGATCCTCAGTACCAATGTGTAGTAATATCTCATATGTCCAAGATACAAGTTTTGTTTCTTCCTCTTCTTCATCACTTCCTTCATCAAAGATTGGACCATCTCTTGAGGTAGGGTTTTCTGAATTTGTATTGAAACCTAATCCTATTTTCTCTTTAGTGTCTCTGAATTCCATGTGTATAGGCTCAATGAGTCCTTTTCCTTTATCTCCTAAAGGTCCTTTCCCTTTGTATCCCATTTGTTTAAGAAGGTCATAACCTTTGCCATACTTTTTGGGAGATATCTCAACATGTTTTACCTCATTTTCTCTGTGTTCCTTTTTATAGAGCCAAGCCAAGATTGATTTATCTTCTTTTTCATCCTCTAGAGAAAAGATATGCTCTAACTATACTAGTTAGTTTGTGAACATCTTGTTCTTTTGATGTAGTAGGTGTGAAATATGGGGAAGGTTTCCCCTAAGATCTTGGAGACATAGGAATGTTAGCCAATGATGGTGTGATGTCTTGTTTTTATTCCCCCATGCTAATTTATTCAAGTTTTAGTGTCTTTCCAAAGCTTCTCATCACCATGTCTTTAGAGGTTTCAAGTGGGAATTCTTTTGGGGCTTCCTTATTGTGAGGAACCATACTGTCTGCTTTAACATTGTTACAAGTGTAGCTTAAATCTATAGGATTTGTCACTTCCACCCCATTATGTGAGAATTTGATGCATTGATAGTAAGTAGATGGCACTGCTTCCATTTCATATATCCAAGGTCTTCCTAGTAATATGTTATAGGCCAATGGTAGATCAAGAACTTGAAAAATCACATTGCGTTCAATTGGTAAAACAATGAACCCTTTGGATGATCTTTCTTCTTCATCGTAAGCCTTGATGGTTATCTTACTTCTTGAATCAATTGTTTTTTTTTGAAAGACCCAATTTCTTGATTATATTGAGAGTACATTTATTCAAACCTGCACCTCCATCTATCAATACATGTTATATATGAGATTTGTGAATCAAGACTTCAATGTGAAGGGGTTGGTTATGGGGATGAGTCAAGGATTTGCCATCTTCCTCTGAAAAGAAGAGGTAATATGAAATTAATATGTGATTGACTATTTCTTGGAATTTGTCCACATCTATGTCTTTTGAAACATTTGTAGAATTTAGGGCTTGTTCAAGAATTTCCCTATGCACTGAAGAGATTTTTAATAACTCAAATATAGAAATTTGAGCTGAGGTCCTTTGCAATTGGTCTACCAAGTTATAGTTGGAAAATGGTATAGAAACTATTTTTCTTATCATTTTTGGTTTAGGAAATGTGACAATAGGTGCTTTGGAGGATGTCGCTTGTTTAGATGAGGAGTTAACCCCTTTAATCATGATTTGTGCTTGGCTTATAGTTACCATGTTTGAATGTGTTGATTTGTCTTTGGTACCTTTGATAGTGATCACATTGATTGATTCACTTTTTATGTCCAACATATTGATCAGATTATCATTATGAGAGTAGGTGTAATTGACTTCATTTCCTTTTCCTTTAGAAGCTTCTCCTTTTTCATAGTTAGGGAATGGTTTGTTATATGTTGTATGATCTTCATTAGAGGTATGTCCTTCCACTTTGATCTTGCCTCCCTAAGTGAGGTCTTGTATAACATGTTTGAGCTTAACACAATCATTAGTCTTATGTCCTTTGTTCTTATGGAAGTCACAATAGGCATTATCATTCCACCACCTTGGTTTTACTTCAGGTTCCCATGGTTTTGATTCCCATATTGTGAGGACTTTGTTATCCAAGAGAGTCTTCAAAATTGTCTCAAGAAGTTCTCCCAATGGAGTAAATATTTTTTGAGGTCTAGATGTCCATGGTTTACTCTTTTTGGTATCATTTTTTGCTCTTGGTATTGTGGTTGTTACCTTAGCTTATTTATTTGCTTGTAAGTTGTTTGTGAGATTAAACACATCTAGTTTAGAATTTGTAGTCAATTCTTCCACCACTCCATCACTAAGAACATTCTTGTTCTTATTCCACCATTTAGGTTTGTTGTTATAGTTGTTAGATTTATTGTCACTTTAGAGTGTGATCTCTCCTTTCTTGACCATAATGTCTTCAACACAAATAGTGTTCTTGATCATTCTATCAAAATTAGGAGAATCTTTCATTTTTAGAGCATATTTCATTTAGGGTACTAAGTTATTGATAAAGATTTCCATATTTTCAGATTCGGGTATTGCTCTTGAGTACCTTGCAAATATTCTCCTCCACCTTTGTAAAAAGTGTGTAAAGGATTCATGCATTCATTGTTTCATGTTGCAAAGATCCATCATGGTTACGCTGTGTTGTATGTTGTAGGAGTAATGTTAGACAGATCTTTGAATCAAATCCTCAAAATATGCACACTTGGTGTGAGTTTGGAGAACCATTCCATAGAATTTCCACCTAGACTTCCTAGAAATAGCCTCATTAAATAAGTTGGTTCATGCATGTACTCTATGCTTAGGGCACAAAATTATCTACATAGTCATGCAGATCCATTTCTTCCATGTATTTGTCATATTTGGGTCGTGCCATGTTAGGTGGAAATGGAGCCATGTTTATACTCTTCTCAAAAGGAAAAAAAAACATATATGTTCCAAACAATATTTCTTTGTTGGTCTAGTCTTTTCTTGCTTGAGTGTCACAAGTTCTATTTGCATTTGGTATAATTGCTTTGAGAGTATTGAGATAGGTTTTTGTACTTCTTGTTCCTTCAACATCTCAACATCATAGTCTTTGGGAAGTTTGACTCCAAGAGAAGCTAAGTGTAGAAAGTATTTATCTTTGTCTTCTCCAATAATCTTTTCCAAGGTTCTTTGAAACCTTCTACTTTGTTTGAGCTTATTATAATCTTCTTCCTTTACGTCTTCCTCACTGTCGAAACCAAACAAAGGACCACCATGATGTCTTTCTTCTTGACTTTCTCTATCATCGTGATCTTGGCTATATTCATCAAAAGTCACACTCCATTCATGGTGAGGTGCATCCATTTCGGGTAGTCTTGATAAAATAGGGGATTGCGAGATGTCTCTCCTTGTTTAAACTTGAGTAATATAGGAGGTCTCTCTAAGTTGTCAACAAGGTATTGTTTATATCTTGTGTTAACCATGAAAGCTGAGTCTCAACATTGTCAAAAGTTTTCCAATTATGTCATTACGATGTCCAATTTGACCATATAGGTGTGCCCAAGTTGTGTAAGAGTCTATGTTTTTTTAGAGTGATTGACTCAAGAATTAGAGGGTTAAAATGCCCTCGTAGTGAGCTGAGAATCAAGAGGATATGTTGAGTGAAAAGACCACATGTTTTGGGATCAATTGTGAGAATCCAAAAGGACATGGAAGGTAGACTTCCAAATAAGTTGTGAAACAACGACAGGTGGACCAGCAAGAGAAATAGAACCAAACTAAAGAGCCAAAATGGTATCCAAAACTACAGAGCTTCTGAGTTTGACACATGTGCAAGTACCCACTTTCCTAAATGTGACTCCCTAGATGAGAGCTTTGATTTATTGGATGCAATCTGATGCTGACTGAATGTGAGCTTATGCAAACTAAATGCGAGCCTCTTTACCATATGTGAGCCAAAAATCCATAATGCGAACAAGTTCCCTAGATGCGAGCTTATGAAACCAAATGTGAGCCATGAATTACCCAATGCAAGATTCTAATGGTTTTGCAAGTTTTTTTTTAGTTTGTCTTGAAGTACGTGAAATTATGTTTGACACTAGAGTCTGTCTGAGACTTTCCAGAGTATTTTTGAACATGTAAGTCAATGAGTCTCAAAATGTTTCTTTTCTGAGGAATTTATCTTTTTAGTGCATTTTAAAACACATCAAGCAATGTTCATTAGGTGACCAAACACATCCCTATTCCCTAGATTCTAGGTATAAACAAAATATTTTCTCGTAGACTCAAGTAAACACTCACATGCTAATCAGAATACGACCATCATTAAGCACACAATGGCTCCAGTCATGAGGTCATATTATCCGACTCCAAATGAAAGTGAGGGAATGAAATGATGAGTATCTTGGGGCAATTACTATTTTCTTTTCTCAAAGATTATCACCCTTTCAGAGATAAACTGGGTTGTTTTGACTACAAGTGTTGATTATTTGTGGGCATCCATTCACAATCGTCCCCCATAGTATTGCACAAGAAAAAATTAAGGCATATAGCCCTATGAGTACTCAAATGTGTATAGTCTTGCAAGAAAGATTCAAGTGGATCCGCTCCACACACACCTAAGCATGCCCAAGGAATGATGTCAAAATTCCAAGGACAAAACTGACTACGTCTTCCAAGGCTTTGGCCTTCAAGGAAGAAATTTTTTCTAGTGAGATGGAAGGGTTGGCGTTCACCTGTCCTCACTTGGGTCATTCTCAAAAGATTTTTTCCTCAACTGAAAGGCCCTCTAATGTTTTGAAAACAAGTAAAAGGATTAGCGACTTAGCAGTCTAAATTTTTGATTCTTCATAAGAAGAAGAGCATACTCTCCTATCCATGTCATTTTACCCTATAATCACATCAAGAAAGTTCATTCCCTCAGATTTTATAACTCAAGACCTAATCCTGTTGGAAATATGGATGGAGTAACTGAGAGGGGAGGGGTGAATCAGTTACCACAAAAATAAATCCACAAGTCCCTTAGATGTCTTAAATATATATTGTTGTTACTCGGTAGATTAACTTATCATT
>MU224542.1:1751365-1793729 GCA_018584345.1 Thuja plicata | reverse complement strand
GCCCAATTACAAGTTACAATAAATAAATATTACATTGGTCAGCTGCATATACAAGTTCCAATTAATAAATATTACACTAGTCGGCTGCATAAACATTTCACTGATGCTCGGTGAATACTGTAGATTCTGCGAAAATCCTTCGGTAACCGACTGAACTCGGTAAGTACTGCAAACTCAGTAAAGACTGACTTTCCTTCACATATTCTTTGATGACCGACTGAACTCGGTAAAGACTAACTTCTCGATATAGTATTCTGGAGCGCTCGGTAGACTCTGTAAATTGCTTCTCTTACCGACTGAGCTCGGTAAACTCTGTAAACTGTCTTGCTAAACATTCTGAGCTCGGTAGACTCTATCTGATGGCTGATATGACATTTGTGTAACATCAAGGACAATACACAATTAAACAATTGTTTCCAACAAATCCCCTATAACGAGTTTTTGATTTTTCAACTTGGGAAAAGAGCATAATCCTCTAGTTGGACCAAGAATCAAGTTTAAATCCAATTATTTAGGTGCCTATTTTCAGAATTGACAAAACACTTTTGAGCAAATTTGAATGTTCAATTACTCCAAATTCTATTCAAATTCTAAGTTGATTTTTGAGTTTCTGATTTTCCATGGAGGAATAGAGCATAATCCTCTAATCAATTTAGCAAATGAAAGAAAATGTGTTTAAGTTGTGAAAATTTGCAAATAGAGTTAGGTTGATTTCTTTAGGCAACCTACAAACCACTAGTTAGAGTTTTCCTCCAACTTTTTGATCAAAAAGTATTCGACAACAATCTGCAATAAATCATTAGGCTTCTCAACATCCAAAAATAGTCAAAGTTAGCAGATTAGTAAACAAATTTCAAAAATTGCACAATAGATAACGAAATGCGACTTCCTTTCCCAAATGCGCTAAAAAAAATATAGGATATGATTAAGGATCCCAGATGCGAGCTTTGCAACTAAAGGTGATTTAGGAATTACCATAAATGAGCCTTTACTAGATGTGATGGAATATTAGCAGGATGCGATTGAGGAAATCTGAGATGCGAGGCTCTTTCCCAGGTGCAAGCTTTTTCTACAGAAGGTGATCCTTGGCCACTAAATGCTACTCTGCACCAGAAAATAGAGAGCACAAATGAGTGAAAAATGACTTAGAAATGAGGAGAAATCTAAGGATTTGTCCCTTGGTGGGTGCAAGAAATGTGTGTATTTATTGTGTTAGAGTAATCATATTTTACACTTATTAATTAGATCACATCTGTCTAATTAATTAAGTTTTTTTATTACTCTATTTGCTTAAGATGTCTCTTAGGTGCATTATAATTAATATTTATGTTAATTATTAATGCACAACCTAGCTTTTCCTTACTTTAGGGGTTTGTTCACCTTTTAAGGTCGAAATTGTAATTATTGTTTAATTATCCTGGAATATATTTTTTCTCTCTTTTTGAGTATTTTCAAGATCTACTTTTTCTCCTTTAGCTTCTCTCCTATAATAGGTCATTTGCATGTAGGTGTTCGTGGCATTCTGTGGATTTGTCTTTCTCAAATCCTACATGGTATCAGAGCCACACTGCTACTTTCTGGTCTGGTGTTTTTGAAGTAGTGATTCAAGGGCAAAAATTATAGCCTTTTTGAGGTTTTCTCTTCAATTTTAAAGAGGCACATTTCTCTAGAGCACTTTGAATGAAAATGGACCTCACCATCGTGCTCAAAAGACCCATGAGATTACTTTTTCATATAAAATTTTCTATTTTTTGCTACAGTGGCCTCTAAGAAAAAATTTCTCTCTCCTAGCCATACGACATAGTTTTTGAGGAAAATTAAAAAAAATAAAATAAAAAAAACACTTTTAAAGTGCTTTTTCAGTGCAGGTAGGATGCGCCACATGCGTAGGGCCCATGTGCCACTCCGGTCTAGCTCACACTCGACCTCCACCGACGTGCCATCTTCTAACCGCCTGGGAGCCACCGTCGCAGTGTCGTCTGACCACCATCATGGATGTGAGGCCTCACCCTGACCCATCATAGCTTTACTACTCGATCACACTTTGACACTTTATGTTTTGATACATTGATACACTTTTTGTTTATCCTGACAGAGACTCATGATATTATGTTATGATGATGATTATATTGTGTTGATTACATTTTGATATGGATTAGACCTAGAACAGGTGGTTGATTTTGATTATATATGTTTAGATCAGTGAATTGATGAGAAGACCGAATCATGATTAGAATTGACTATTTTATGGATGTTATGTCATGGTGATTAAGGATTTGTTATGTTTTAAATATTTATGTATGAAAATTTCAATTAGGGGCTTAATTCTGCTTATTTATTAATGTTGCTAATTATGAATTGAAAATATATATTACATGTAATTTTATCATCTTGGACTACTGATACTCGAAGTTAACTGTGCAAGAAAGGGAACCATGGAATTTTTTAGAGAATCAGGGCTAAACACATGTGAATTGAGTAAGCCAAGGTTTAATCCAATAAGGGGTTGAAACCTCATTATAATGTGACCCTTGATGTAAATATAATCTGAATGTGTGTTAATAGTTTAAAATTCATACTGTTGTTTAGACATGTCATTGTGAATGTGATGTGTATTTTTGTTGGTGTCACTTGACACTTGTGTTGTCCATGTGGATAGTGACATGTCAATTAGGGCTTGGGAAAAAATCACTTAACCTTATATAATATTATATTAATCACTTACATATAGATGCCTTGTAGGGATCACATCATGTTGGAACTCAGATTTGAACCTTAGGGGTACTTTGGAGGGATTAAAAGTGACTCTAGACTGTATTTTTGACCAAAATTAGTTAACCCTAAGGGGGTACCTTGGGTTAGGGCTAGTTTTTACCTATGAGAGAAACCTAGGTCACCATTATGACTCTCCAAAATATCTACTTTTCAAAAGTGGCGAAAATAGAGATGGTCTCATGCATCTAACTTGTCCCACACTCCTTGCTAAACTCACAATTAAGAAGGGAGACAAAAAGACTAGTTGTCATGTCTCATTATTGCTAGTTCTTGAGTACACTTTTGGGGGTCTTTTTAGAGGGTTTTGGGACACTTAATGAGTGTTCACCCACTCTCTAATTTTAGAGACAATTAGGGTTTTGGAAAGAGGAAGGATAATGATTTGGGCTCTTCTCAAGTTTTATTTTTCCATAACACATTTCGAAGGTTGGTCTCCTTTTCCATGAAGTGCTTGTTTTGTTGCAAGAATATTTTGATGCTATTGTTTCATGAATATGCAATCTTGTATGGTGTTCATGTATGTAATCTTGTATAGTGTTGTTGTATGTAAATTTTTTTGTCATGTGTTGGGTTGGGAGTGCTTTTGAATTTTTGTATCAATTCTTGTTCTTTTGGATTGGGAGTGTTGTTCATGGGAGTTGAGGCATTACTCGCCCTTTTAGGAAGGGAAGAAGTGGCCTTGGGTGAAGGGGTTAGTTGGGCTCTCCATTATAGTGAGAGTCTCTTCTCTTGGAGAAGAGGAATAATTTCATGGAGTATGGGCTCTATGAAGCCATGTTAGAAATATTATATTTTAGCATAGAAATGGCCAATGTGTATATGGAAGGAATGCCAATGTAGCCTTGGAGAGGCATGGAGAAAAAAAATTCTTGTTGAGAAATTTGTAAATTGTAATGGAATTCTCCTCCTTGGAAAATCCCACCTTCACCCTAATTCAATGGGTTTATAAAACTCATTTGTGAGAACTTGGTTGGGAGTTTATTGTTATTTTTGTGCATGTAAATGTTGTGAGAATTTGAATGTGAAATCTTGTTTAGCCTTGGTCCTCTAAGCTTGGGGGTGGCCTCCTTGAGGCCTTGGTTGGGAGGTGAGCTTCCCATGGTTTCCCTCATGAAATTTGCAAGTTTTTGAAGTCATAAATATGGTGAAAGAAGCTTGAAAGAAATCCCTATTTGAGGGTAGTTGTGTGTAAGCAACTTCAATGTTGCATAGTCACTCATTGTATTGAAATCCATTATTGTTGATTGTTGTAATGCTCATGTTTGAAACTTTTCAAACTAGATGTGGAGAGATCTCCTTCTTTATGTAATGATTTATTAAAGGAAAATATGTTGTGTACCATCCAAGTATTGTGTAAATTTATCATCTTGAAGATGTTGAAATATAGATTGTAAGATTACCATGATGTAAAAGATAGAATCTTTAGTTCATGATTATTGCATTTTAATTCTTAAAGAAAAGAAGTTAATCATCCATGTATAGAAGGATACCCAATATTGAAAGAGAAGAATAATATTATAGTTTCATTCCCTACAATCTTAAGGAATTTTACATCTTGAAACCTCCATAGATTCAACTCTCTTCAAACAAAAAAAAAAGAATATCCATTTCACTTGCATCTCTTGAGAAGAAGAAATATCATTGGTATAAAAAATAAATCCAACTAGTTAGTATGATAATATGAAATTCAACTAATACTATTAGTCCTTTTAGTATATTTCTCAATAAATATATCTTTATGCATACTATGATCTATTGCAAAAAAAAATGAACCAAGTAAACAAAATGGAAGAGCTTATACCAAACAAGCTCATAGCACTTTCCAAATTTATAGCAAAAATTCTCTTTGAAATTTGTATGGGAAATGAAATATTCTCCTTACCATAGAGAATATTTCATTCCCAATGTGCTTTCCCTCTAATCAAATTCGTAATCAAAACTCATTAGCATAACTATGCAATTTAACCCTTAATCCAAGATAAAATCACCTTACTATTACCCTTCCCCATGGGCCCCACCTTACCTCTTTATCTCTTGCATGGGATATGGGACTGTGTAAAGTTTTTAAAGATTAAATAATTTTGGAGTTGTTTAAATATTCTCTTACTCCCCTAATTCTGTGCCATTTCCCTTGCATCCCCTTTATGTCTTCTGACATATATAACTTGTCAGCCAAGTCAACTCCTTCTCCCTCCCTTTCAAAATTCACCTTGGGGAAAAGGGATATGCTAGTGGGACCTAGGAACTTAACATCTCCCTACTCAAAAGAAAACCATGCCACTTTCTCTTTTGTCTCACCCTTGTCATGCAAAATTTTGCATTGGGATGGGGTACTTGGGCTGGTGGGCCACTGCAGAATATACCTTCATTCCCTCCTTGTAAACCGCACACATTTTTGGAGGCTATGTGTATGCCTTGAAAAATTCTTGGGGAGGGAAGTAGGTGGGTTGTAGGGTGGGCCCCAATGCAGGTCATTTCATCTTGCACTCTCCCCATTGTAGATTCAAAACCCTATGCACTTGGCTTGTGGGGTAGAATGATAAATTATTAGTTAGTGGATAGATAGGATTGGTGGTTAGTGGAAGGTTATATTAATAAGCTAGTAGGTTAGTTAGAGATTAGTTGATAGTTAAACTAATTAATTAGGCCTTTTTCTATATTGGTTTTAATCCTTATTTTGATAGCATTTTCTTTTGCAGATTAAATTAATTCAATGATGTAGCATAAAACATTAGGTATATAATTATAGTGTTTTGAAGTTGGATGAATTTATTAATATGTTTTAATTTTAATTGGTGTGGTAACCTCTTATTAATATAATAATTAATCATTCGTATGGAACCTTAACTTTAGTTGTTTAGGGTATTTTATTATTGCGAGATTTGTGAATTTAATAAATCTGGATTTTGGTCTAAAGTTTTTTGATTAATCTATTAGAGAGACGGATTTTCTCAATTGATTCAATTGTATAGTTAATGTTAAATTTTAATTTATTATCAAAATAAAGGGAGATTATATTGCTCTTGTGTTCAAGGGGTTAGGGGTTATGCTTGATTTTATTTAAAAGTAAATTTAAATTTTGAATTAGGAGATATTTCAAATGTCTAGTAAAAAGGTTAATTTAAAGTTGTATGTTAGGAATTGATGGATTAGGAATGCATGTGTTTTCTTCATAGGGGAATAATTTTATTAATGATGTTAGTAGGTTAGGAAATCAGGTTTGATTTCAGCTATTAGATTTTAATTAATAGTTGTTTTGTATAGTGGAATTATTATTCAATTTTAATCTTGTCAATTGTTAAATGTTTCATGTATGATTGGGAGTAGAATATTAATCTGATTGGACTTGAGCTAGTAGTTAATGTTAACCGGAACTAGACTTGAATGGCTTAAGTTGTAATCTAGGTTTATAGTTAAGTAAGCATTAGGGAAACCTAGACCAACATATGTTCATAACCACTAACTACCATCATGATTCTAAACAAGAAATCAGAGTTAGATCAACCTGAGTTGAGTATTCATATAACTCATGGAACAAGTTGATGCCCAGTTCTGCACCTGTTTGTGGCATGAATCTTATTCACTCTGCATATATACCTTGTAATTCAAAGATTAATTCTACCTTGCTATTAGCCTTCCAACTCAACCATTGTTAGTTATCTGTACTTATGTGTTTTAAAAAAAAAAAATTGTGTGTGTTTTGTTCTAGTTTTGGGCGTGACATTTTGGTATCAAAGACAGTTTTTTGACTCAAGGAACCTAACCCATTACATTTAAACTCACTCTAAAATTAAATCATTGTGTAGGATGCCTGCGGTCACCAGAGGTAACCAACGAGGTAAAGGTCATAAATCTCCCCGTGCGGGGGTAGGACAGGAGGATCCACCACCTCCACCTCCACCACCTCCAAACCCTAACCAGGATATTATGGATGTTCTCCAAAATTTGATTGGGGTTATTCAACAGAGACTACCACCCGTAGTTCAACAATAGGTTCCCAAAGGGGAAGCACATATTTCAGAGAATGAGAGAGCAGTTAGTAGAGAGAAGAGTAGGATTCCTCCACCCAGGTCTACTGAGGGTCATGATGATCAGGAAGGTGAGTCAGTTCATCGGGTTGTAATACAATGCAAGCTTGAGATACGTGCTAGGGAGAGACCCCCTATAGATCTTGGAGATGATATTTGAGAGTTAATACGACTCTAGCCACCCTTATTTTTGGGATGCACTGATGGGTTAGTAGCAGAGGCCTGGTTACAGAGTTTATAGTGATGTTTTGGATTGCACCCTTATGGCAATAATCTCAAGGCATGAATTGCAGTCCATCTCCTATAGGAGAAGGCTTCCACTTGGTGGGAGTAGGAGGTGTCCATAGGTGGAGTGAGTATTGACACACTCACTTGGGAGACTTTTGTGGCTCGTTTCCATGAGAGATATCTCTTCAAGCATTTTAGACAGAGACAGATAAACGAGTTCCATGATCTCCAACAGAGAGGCCTCACAGTGAACCAGTATGAGAGTCGGTTTCTCGAGCTCCTTCCATATGTTGATTACATGAAGGATGAGAAACTGCATATTCACCATTTTATTAAGGGGCTTAATATGTCTCTTCAGAGCATAGTATGCCTAGCATTCCCTACCATGTTCAGAGGGGTAGTTGAGATAGCACTTATAGCCGAGGATACCCATACTAGATAGGAGTCTCAGGATCAGTCCCAGCACCGAAACCCCTTTTTCCAGTAGTCAAGACAATAGAGACCCCCTTGGAAAGGGAAACAAAATCATTCAGCAGGATCCTTTAAGGGTCAACACTCTTAGCAGTAGAGATCCCAGTGGGATTCTAGATAGAGGCATTCACAAGGTTATTAGGGCTCTAAGCCCAAACAGTGGCGGTCTTAGGGCCCTAGATAGGATCATAGGACATAGACCCCTCAGACATAGTCAGCTAGGACTCAACACTCCTCTAGGGGTGGATACAATGGTTCTAGCAGGACCGGAGGGTCACAACAGCCTAGGACACAGGGGGTACAGATTCAGACCTGTGGGCCATGTTACACTTGCGGTGGTATGGTTCATTTAGCGAGAGAGTACCCATAGGAACAGTCACCCAGTGGCTAGAGAGGGGCTACCTCAGAGCCTACTATTGGAGATATGGGTAGATCCCATAGATTTTTTGTAGCAGTTGATAATTTTCAAGCCGAGCACCAAGCCACGGTCATTGAGGCCGCAGGTATGATTCAGGGTATCAGTGTTTCTATCTTATTTGATTCAAGGGCCACAGACTCCTTTATATTTCCCTATGTAGTGGAGCATTGCGGGCTGGTGGAAGTTAGACAGGTTGTCAGTTGGGAGGTTAAGTTAGCTTCAGGAGCTAGAGTCTTCATTAGTTCCTTAGTTCACAGTTTTCAGATTCAGATTGGAGACCTTATCACAATGCCTGATCTCTGCATTACCCCTCTAGGTTCTTATGATGTAGTCCATGGCATAGATTGGCTATGTGCCCATAGTGCCAAGGTGGATTGTCGTTAGAAGAGGTTTGAGTGTATTGATGATCACGACACTTCTATGGTGATATTTGGGGTACAAAGACCCGTATCTCTTCGCATTATTTCTGCTATGCAGCTTAGGCAGTGTGTGCAAAAGGGATGTCAATTATTTTCCATCTCCATTAGCAATAGAGAGGAGGATTCAGGAGGGGAGCCTTCGCTCAAGGATTATCCTATTCTTCAGGAGTTTGTGGATGTGTTTTCTACTAAGCTACCTGGTATGCCTCCACCTAGGGCAGTTGATTTTCACATAGATCTTGTACCAAGAGCTAATCTAGTATCTAGAGCACCTTACAAGATGACCACACATGAGCTCAATGAGCTCAAGATTCAGTTAGAAGAGCTCTTGGAGAAAGGGCATGTCTGACCTAGTGTATCACCTTGGGGTGCACCTATGATTTTTGTATAGAAGAAGGATGGGTCACTTCGATTGTGCATTGATTATCGATAGTTGAGTAAAGTAACAATTAAGAACCCATACCCACTTCCTAGGATCGATGATCTATTTGATCAGTTACAGGGTGCCTGAGTGTTCTCAAAGATAGATATGAAGTCAGGGTACCATCAGTTACAGATTGTGGAAAGTGATATCCACAAGATTGCTTTTCGCATGAGGTATGGTCACTATGAGTTCATAGTAGTGCCATTTGGCCTCACGAATGCTCCAGCTATGTTCATAAGCCTCATGAACAAAGTATTTTGTACATTTTTGGATAAATTTATAGTAGTGTTCCTTGATGATATTCTGATATATTCTCGCAATGAGGAGGAGCATGAGGTGCATCTGAGATAGGTTCTACAACATTTGAGAGAGAATTAGCTATATGGTAGCTTGTCAAAGTGTGCCTTCCCAAGGTGCATTATCTTGGTCACATTATATCCAGCGATGAGATCTCTGTAGACCCATCAAAGATTAGAGATATTATAGATTGGCCAGCACTCACCAGTGTCACTGAGGTCAGAAGTTTTATGTTCTTAGCAGGTTATTACAGATTCTTTGTGGCAGGATTTTCTAGAGTGGCTCATCCCATCACCTCCATTCAAAGAAAGGGGAAGAGGTATGAATGGACAAAGAAGTGTGAGAGAGCTTTCAAGGAGCTCAAGAGAGCCCTCACTAGTGCACTAATTTTAGCAGTGCTAGATCCTTCGATGGATTTTGTTGTATGTACTAATGCTTCATTAGATGGTTTAGGAGCAGTCCTCATGCAAGAGGGTCATCCTATAGCCTTCAAGTCTAGGAAGCTAAAGACTCATGAACTTAATTATCCTACTCATGACCGAGAACTCACAGCAATGGTTCATGCTTTAGTGAGGTGGTGACATTTCCTTCTAGGTCACCAATTTGAGCTTCATTCAGATCACCAGAGCCTATAGTACATCTTTACACAGCCTAATCTTAATGCTAGGCAGAAGAGATAGATGAAGTTTTTGTGTGAGTATGATTTTGATGTTCATTACGTCAAGGGGAAGGAGAATGTTGTTACAGATGCCTTGAGTAGGAGGCGACATGAGCTCTTGTCTATGACTTCTAGTATAGATTTGAGGGACCAAATTTTGCATCATTTTCCAGGGGATGGATTATATGTGGAGATTTGTCAATTTATCCATTCTTAGAGACCCCTGGAGGGGAAATTTGCATAGTATTCCTTGGAGTCTGATGGACTTCTATGTCATAGGGGACACATCTATGTACCTTCTATGGGTGACTTGTGAGAGTTTATTAAACTTGAGGCTCATAGAGCACCTTATGCAGCTCATCCGGCAGTTAAGAAATTGCATGCCGATATGAGATAGTTGTACCATTGGCCGGGTATGAGATTGCAGATTGCCAGCATAGTTGCTAGATGTCTAGAGTGCCAGAGAGTGAAGGCATAGCATAGTCATCTAGGTGGGCTCCTGCAGCCACATGAGATTATCGAGTGAAAGTGGGATACTATATCTATGGACTTCATTGTTGGTCTCCCTATGTATTCTCACCGCCATGATGCTATCTTGGTGATAGTCAACACATTGACCAAGGTTTCCCACTTCTCACTCATTCGTACTACATTCGCAGCATGAGACGTAGCTCAGGTCTTTTTGCAAGATATTGTCAGACTTCATGGCATTCCCTGTAAGATCATCTTTGATAGAGACTCCTTGTTCACATCAGCCTTTTGGAGGGAGTTACAAGCAGCGTTGGGCACTAGTATCAATTTTAGTACAACATATCACCCTCAGACAGATGGCCAGACTGAGAGGGTTAACCAGGTATTGGAGGACATGTTGCGCATGTATGTGATGGACCATCAGGTCAAGTGGGAGGAATACCTACATCTGGTCAAGTTTTCCTATAATAATGGGCATCATTTTTCCATAGGTATATCACCATATCAGGCCTTGTACAGTAGACCATGTAGGACACCACTAAGTTGGGATAGGATCGAGGATAGAGTATCTATTGGACCTCAGTTGGTCAAGGATATGGAGCAGTAGGTTGTCTTGATTAGACAACACCTTAGGGAGGCTCAGGATTGATAGAAGAAGTATGCAGATGGGAAGAGGGTTGATAATGAGTATATGGTTGGAGATAGGGTCTTCTTGAGAGTACGCCCGCATAAGAGTCCAATCCATTTTGGAAAGGGCTCTAAGTTAGCACCTCACTTTGTTGGACCTTTCAAGATATTGGAGAGGATAGGACCAATTGCCTACCATCTAGCCTTGCCACCCAACCTGTCACGCATCCACAATGTGTTTCATGTATCTGTGCAACGAAAATATATTTATGATAAGTCTCAAATTATAGATTGGGATGCCTTGCATGTGGAGTCGGACGGACAGCTAGCACTGGAGCCCATTCGTATTATAGCCCATTAGACTCTTGCACTCTGAGGCTGAGAGGTGGACCAGGTTAGGGTCCAGTGGGATTGTTATGATGAGGTCACGGCTTCATGGGAGGATGCAACACAGATGAGATCTCAGTACCCATATCTTTTTGATGAACTCCAAGAGGAAGTTCATGCCTAGTGGGGGAGGATGTGAGGCCTCACCCTGACCCATCATAGCTTTACTACTCGATCACACTTTGACACTTTATGTTTTGATACATTGATACACTTTTTGTTTATCTGACAGAGACTCATGATATTATGTTATGATGATGATTATATTGTGTAGATTACATTTTGATAAGGATTAGACCTAGAACAGGTGGTTGATTTTGATTATATATGTTTAGATCAGTGAATTGATGAGAAGACTGAATCATGATTAGACTTGACTATTTCATGGATTTTATGTCATGGTGATTAAGGGATTCTTATGTTTTAAACATTTATGTATGAAAATTTCAATTAGGGGCTTAATTCTTCTTATTTATTAATGTTGCTAATTATTAATTGAAAATGTATATTACATATAATTTTATCATCTTGGACTACTGATGCTCGAAGTTAAGTGTGCAGAAAAGGGAACCATGGAATTTTTCAGAGAATTAGGGCTAAACATGTGAATTGAGTAAGCCAAGGTTTAATCCAATAAGGAGTTGAAACCTCATTGTAATGTGACCCTTGTTGTAAATGTAATCTGAATGTGTGTTAATAGTTTAAAATTCATATTGTTGTTTGGACATGTCATTGTGAATGTGATGTGTATTTTTGTTGGTGTCACTTGACACTTGTGTTGTCCATATGGATAGTGACATGTCAATTAGAGCTTGGGAAAGAATCACTTAACCTTATATGATATTATATTAATCACTTGCATATAGATGTCTTGTAGGGATCACATCATGTTGGAACTTAGATTTGAACCTTAGGGGTACTTTGGAGGGATTAAAAGTGATCCTAGAGTGTATTTTTGACCAAAATTAGTTAACCCTAAGGGGGTACCTTGGGTTAGGGCTAGTTTTTACCTATGGGAGAAACCTAGGTCACCATTATGACTCTCTAAAATGCCTACTTTTCAAAAGTGGCAAAAATAGAGATGGTTTCATGCATCTAACTTGTCCTACACTCCTCGTTAAACTCACAATTAAGAGGGGAGAAAAAAAGGCTAGTTGTCATGTCTCATTATTGCTAGTTCTTGACTACACTTTTGGGGGTCTTTTTAGAGGTTTTTGGGAGAATTAGTGGGTGTTCACCCACTCTCTAATTTTAGAGACAATTAGGGTTTTGGAAAGAGGAAGGATAAGGATTTTGGCTCTTCTCAAGTTTCATTTTGTCATAACACATTTTGAAGGTTGGTCTTCTTTGCCATGAAGTGCTTGTTTTATTGCAAAAAGATTTTGATTTTTTTATTTCATGAATATGAAATCTTGTATGGTGTTCATATATGTAATCTTATATAGTGTTGTTGTATGTAAATTTTGTTGTCATGTGTTGGGTTGGGAATGTTTTTAGATTTTTGTATCAATTCTTATTCTTTTGGATTGGGAGTGTTGTTCATGGGAGTTGAGGCATTACTCACCCTTTTGGAAAGGAAAGAAGTGGCCTTGGGTGAAAGGGTTAGTTGGGCTCTCCATTGTAGTGAGAGTCTCTTCTCTTAGAGAAGAGGGATAATTTCATGGAGTATGGGCTCCATGAAGCCATGTTGGAAATATTATATTTTGGCATAGAAATGGCCAATGTGTATATGGAAGGAATTTCAATGTAGCCTTGGAGAGGCATGGAGAAAAAAAAAATCTTGTTGAGAAATTTGAAAATTGTAATGGAATTCTCCTCCTTGGAAAAGCCCACCTTCCCCCTACTTTAATGGGTTTGTAAAAATCATTTGTGAGACCTTGGTTGGGAGTTTATTGTTATTTTTGTGCATATAAATATTGTGAGAATTTGGATGTGAAATCTTGTTTAGCCTTAGTTCTCCAAGATCGGGGGTGGCCTCCTTGAGGCCTTGGTTGGGAGGTGAGCTTCCCATGGTTTTCCTCATGAAATTTGCAAGATTTTGAAGTCATGAAGATGGTGAAAGAAGCTTGAAAGAAATCCCTATTTTGGGGTAGTGTGTAAGCAACTTCAATGTTGCATAGTCACTCATTGTATTGAAATCCATTCTTGTTGATTGTTGTAATGCTCATTTTTTAAGCTTTTCAAGATAGATGTGGAGAGATATCCTTATTTATGTAATGATTTATTAAAGGAAAACATGTTGTGTACCATCCAAGTATTGTGTAAATTTATCATCTTGAAGATGTTGAAATGTAGATTATAAGATTACCATGATGTAAAAGATAGAATCTTTAGTTCATGATTATTGCATTTTAATTCTTAAAGAAAAGAAGTTAATCATCCATGTATAGAATGATACCCAATATTGAAAGAGAAGAACAATATTATAGTTTCATTCCCTACAATCTTAAGGAATTTTGATTCTTGAAACCTCTATAGATTCAACTTTCTTCAAACAAAAAAAAAGAATCTCCATTTCATTTGCATCTCTTGAGAAAAAGAAATATCCTTGCTATCAAAAATAAATCCAACTAGTTAGTATGATAATATGAAATTCAACTAATACTATTAGTCCTTTTAGTATATTGCTCAATAAATCTATCCTAATGCACACTACGATCTATTGCAAAAAAAAAAATGAACCAAGTAAACAAAATGGAAGAGCTTATACCAAACAAGCCCATAACACTTTCAAGATTTAGAGCAAAAATGCTCTCTAAAATTTGTATGGGAAAGAAAACATTCTCCTTACCATAGAGAATATTCCTTTCCCAATGTGCTTTCCCTCTAATCAAATTCATAATCAAAATTCTTTAGCATAACTATGCAATTTAACCCTTAATCCAAAATAAACTCACCTTACTATTACCCTTCCCCGTGGGCCCCACCTTACCTCTGTATCTCTTGCATGGGATATGGGACTGTGTAAATTTTTTAAAGATTAAATAATTTTGGAGCTGTTTAAATATTCTCTTACTCCCCTAAGTCTGCACCATTTCCCTTGCATCCCCTTTATGTCTTCTAACATGTCATATAACTTGTCAGCCAAGTCAAATCCTTCTCCCTCCCTTTCAAAATTCACCTTGGGGAAAAGGGATATGCTGGTGGGCCCTAGGAACTTAACATCTCCCTGCACAAAAGAAAATCGTGGCACTTTCTCTTTTGTCTCACCCTTGTCATGCAAACTTTTGCATTGGGATGGGGTACTTGGGTTGGTGGGCCACTGCCGAATATACCTTCATTTCCTCCTTGTAAACCGCACACCTTTTTGGAGGCTATGTGTATGCCTGGCAAAATTATTAGGGAGGGAAGTAGGTGGGTTGTAGGGTGGGCCCTAATGAAGCTCATGTCATCTTGCACTCTCCCCATTGTAGATTTGAAACCCTATGCACTTGGATTGTAAGGTAGAATGATAAATTATTAGTTAGTGGATAGTTAGGATTAGTGGTTAGTGGAAGGTTAGATTAATACGCTAGTAGGTTAGTTAGAGATTAGTTGATAGTTAAACTAGTTAATTAGGCCTTTTTCTATATTGGTTTTAATCCTTATTTTGATAGCATTTTCTTTTGCAGATTAAATTAATTCAATGATGTAGCATAAAACATTAGGTATATAATTTTAGTGTTTTGAAGTTGGATAAATTTATTAATATATTTTAATTTTAATTGGTGTGGGAACCTCTTATTAATATAATAATTAATCATTCGTATGGAACCTTAACATTAGTTGTTTAGGGTATTTTATTATTGTGAGATTTGTGAATTTAATAAATCGGGATTTTGGTCTAAAGTTTTTTGATTAATCTATTGGAGAGACGGATTTGCTCAATTGATTCAATTGTATAGTTAATGTTAAATTTTAATTTATTATCAAAATAAAGGGGGATTATATTGCTCTTGTGTTCAAGGGGTTAGGGGTTATGCTTGATTTTATTTAAAAGTAAATTTAAATTTTGAATTAGGAGATATTTCAAATGTCTAATAAAAAGGTTAATTTAAAGTTGTATGTTAGGAATTGATGGATTAGGAATGCACGTGTTTTCTTCATAGGGGAATAATTTTATTAATGATGTTAGTAGGTTAGGAAATTAGGTCTGATTTCAGCTATTGGATTTTAATTAATAGTTGTTTGGTATAGTGGAATTATTATTCAATTTTAATCTTGTCAATTGTTAAATGTTTCATGTATGATTGGGAGTAGAATATTATTCTGACTGGACTTGAGCTAGTAGTTAATGTTAACCAGAACTAGACTTTAACGGATTAAGTTGTAATCTAGGTTTATAGTTAAGTAAGCATTAGGGCAACCTAGACCAACATATGTTCATAACCACTAACTACCATCATGATTCTAAACAAGGAATCAAAGTTAGATCATCATGAGTTGAGTATTCATATAACCCGTGGAACAAGTTGATGCCTAGTTCTACATCTATTTGTGGCATGACCCTTATTCAGTTTGCGTATATACCTTTTAATTCAAAGGTTAATTCTACCTTGTTATTACCCTTGCAACTCAACCATTTTTAGTTGTGCGTACTTTTGTGTTTAAAAAAAAACAATTGTGTGTGTGTTTTGTTCTAGTTTTGGGCATGAAAGTGGCACCACCGCAGCATAGACTTTGTACCACCACTGCCTTGTTGCGCCTCCCATGCACCGCTCCACAACCCAAAATCTGCTAGCAGCCGGTGACATCAACATTCTGACTACTGATGTCATTTTTTGATAGTTTTTTGAAATTTTTTGGCACCTCTTTCTTTTCTGGTGCTCGAATTTTTTTTTTGGTGAGATGGCCTGGTGACAGTCATACGACTATCAATTTTTTATCGTAGACATGCGACGGTCATTTGAACGTCAATTTTTTCCTAGGATTGGTTTTTTCTAGAGAGCTTATTTTTGGAGGTGTTGATTTTTTTGGCCGTAACTTGAGCATACAATATTATTTTTTGGAAAATGAGATATCAACGGAAAGCACTTTTCGAGTTGGAGACCACCATCTATTTTTTATTTGCAAATTGAGGCAATTGAGTACCTTCACTTGGCACTGAAGTAAAGGATTCAATTTCCTCTCTCTCTACATCTAGCGTCCAGGTTTTATTCTTGTATTTTGTGCTTTCTAAAGTTATTTCTTTGGTGTATAGGGGATAGAATTATACATTGTGGGGGGTACATTTTACTTTCTGCAATTTACATTATAAATACCCTTCTTCTTCCATATTCTTCTGTCAATGTCAGACCCTTTAGTGGCACGACTGACACCACATAACTACCACACCTTTAAAGCACAGATGACCAGGCTACTTATGTCACATGGATTATGGTCATGTCTAGATGAGAACCAACCTATTCTGTAGTTCCCTTTTGAGGTTTTTCAACATAGAAATAAAATAGATGAAGCCATGGGCTTAATTGCACTGAACATCTCTGATAGTCTCTTATTTCACCTAGAGGGTTTGAACACTCCTCGTGCCACTTGGGGCAAGTTTTCAAATTTTTTTTCCATAGTGAATGAGTTCCAGGAATTACAACTTGATGCAAAGTTGACCTCTTTGACTCCTACTAGTTTTCCCACTATTGAGGACTTCTTGATGAGGTTCAAGTCTTTGCATTTAGTTTTGCAGGGATGTGGGAAAAATAAGACAAATGATGAGTGTATCTTCCTGATACTCTCAAATTTGCAAGGACAGTATCAAATCTTTACTTCCACTTTATACTCCACCATGGATGCTTTGGGTGTCAGGCAAACCATGCCTTCCTTTGAGACCTTCTCTGATCGGTAGACATGGGAACAGACAAAGATAAATAGATGGATGTTGTTGGGTTTTCAAGACAAGCATTGGTTTCTTAGTCTTCACAGGGGAAACCAAAAAAGAAATCCAAACTGAAGAAATATTTAGTAGGCAGTGAGTCTTCCTCCAAACCTACACAAAAAATTGATTCAAAACCTTTAGCTCACCCTTCAAAGGGTAAATCTTCTTCGAAGTGTGCTGAGTCTTCCTCCACTAAGAAGAAAATAAGTGAAACCTGTATTTTTTGTGGCAAGGATGGACATCCCATTTCTAGGTGTTGGAAATGTTTGTAGGCTTTAGAGGAAGCCATGCAAGAGCATCAAATTTCCTCTCCTCAGTCCACATCCTCCCCTGTAGGGAAAGGTCATGCTCTTATTACGCACATAATTACTTCTGGGCCCACCTATATTTTGGATTATGGTGCCTCTCACCACATGGCTCACACTCAGAAGTTGGTCATCTCATTTTATCCTTGTGCTACTTCATAGATTGTCATTGGGAACTCATCACATCTTTTAGTTTTGGGTTCTAGTTCTATTGCTTTAGCGAGGGGTTCTCTTCAGGATGTGCTTGTGGTCCCTGAGATCTCGACAAACCTATTTTCCATCTATCATATTTTCTAATCTAGCTCTAGTAAGACAATTAATTTCTCACCACATGATGTGGTTACTCATGACCTACATGATTCTGATTCAATTTTGGCTACTGAGAATGTTGACTTTGCATCCCGCCTATACAGATTTGATGGATTTGAGCCTTTTGATGGTACAGATTCTTGTCTTATAGAACATGTAGACTCAGTGAGCAGGATTTTATATGAGCATTTGGGCCATGTCAATTATAGATATCTTCAGCAGATGAGCACATAGGAACTTGTTCTTGGGCTTCCTCAGATTTCTTGCACTGATGGTGTTTGTCAAGGTTGTGTTCTTGGCAAACAACATAGGGATCCTTTTCCATAGGGATGAACTACTCATACTTTGGCACCACTGGAGTTGATTCATATTGACCTCATGTCATTTCCTACTCCTTTTTCTAGTTCTAGATATGTGCTTACATTCATTGATGACTTCTCCATGCGCACATGGGTGTACTTTCTTAAGTACAAGTCTAATGTCTTTGATTCATTTCAAATCTTTAAGACATTTGTGGAGAGGAAATTTGGTCTTTCTATTCAACGGATACACAAAGATAATGGAGGGGAGTATGTGAATCAGGATTTCAAGGAATTTTTCTCTGAACATGGTCTACAACATCAGTTTTTAGTTCCCTACACCCCTTAGTAGAATGATGTGGCAGAGAGAGAGAACATAACACTTTGAGAGATGGCTAATTGTATGATTCAGTCCAGGTCCATGTATTCATCTTTTTGGGTAGAGGCAATCAAATGTGCCAACTATATTTAGAATAGGATGTCCCACAAGGAAGTTTGACATATGACTCCTTAGGAGGCTTGGTCTCATGTCAAGCCTGATGTATCTTCCTTGCAAGTTTTTGGTAGTGAAGCATGAGAATTTATACATGATTCTTAGAGGAGAGAAATGGAGCGGAAGAGCTGACACCTCATTTTTTTTGGCTACTGCGAGGATGTTAAGGTGTACAGGTTGTTTGATCCTAATTCCAGAGAGGTCCTATTTTGATAGGATGTCCAGTTTGATGGGTGCCTTCCTATAGTAGATACCCTGCATCTAGAGTCTACTTCACTTACCACTACTCCCTCATCTCTTCTAGATTATTTTTCGAATGATGAGGATGATGATCTTGGTGATCCTCATTTACCTCCACCGTAGGATCCTCTAGAGATGCCTAGATGGGCTCGTGTTACAGTTGAGGCTACATTATCTCTAGCAGGTGACCCTTCATCTTCCCGTTGCACCCGGTCTCATATTGCAGTTTCTAGCCTTCTGATTCATGCTATTTTCGGTGATCCTCAGACCTTTTTATTTGTGACTGGACATTCTGAGTGGGACAATGCTATGGAGGAGGAGTATTCTTCTTTGATGAAGAATCATACATGGGATCTTTGTTCTCTTCCTAAGGGAAGAAAGTTAGTGCAATGCAAGTGGTTGTATGATTCATTTTAGTGCTGCAAAGGAAGATTTATGAAATTATGTAAATGATGAACTAAGAATGCATTTTGATGTCTATAAAATTAGAGCAACATAAGATTACTTTCAAATTCTAAAATTAAAGGGCCCATTGAGCTCAAAATTGATTCCTTTTATAAAAGAATTTAAGGAATGAGTGGTTGAGATTTATTTGTGAAGAGAGGTGGAGATTGAATCTTTGGCGATCCATGTGAGTGATCCAAGTGATTTAACTCTCATTGGCTGATGGATTGACTTTCCATGTGCAAGTGAGGAGTTTTGATTAGGAGATTTATTTAATTCCTTTTAATTAATTACTTTAGCCAAGTATTTAATTATTTTGATTTTATTTAAATAGGCCAATGTAATTAATGTGAGTTAGTGATGAAATCACTTTGATTTTAGGAGATTAAATTGATTTTAACGAATTATGTCAATAATTGAGTAATTGTCTTGATATAATTAGGAATATGATCACACTTAGGGAAAATAGGGTCTCTGGTTAGAGAAGACCAAATTAGGGTGGTTACAATTATATCGGTCATTGAATTTGCAGAGAACTATACATTGCAACCCAAAAATAAGTTGCAAGCTTAATATTACAATTCTATTCATTTTGCATTTTTGTGCACATAACATATAAACATTCCCCTGATAGTATAGAATATGACCAAAAGATAATTAGAGGATATGATTTTTATACGAGCGATGATAGATCTCACTCTCATGAGTATGTCCAACATTGCTTTGAGAATTATTTTGAGTGGGTGTGGGAAGATGATATTGCTATGGATAGACATCTCATTTGGTCAGATAATTGCATAGGTTAATTATAAAATGCTCATATATTTTATTGGTTGTGTAGAATGCATGTTGAGACAAGTTTACCTCATATTTGGAGTTTATTTAAGGCCGAACATGGAAAAGGAGAGAATGATAGAGTAGGTGCATGTGTAAAAAGATCTTTAGTTAAGGAGAAATTGAGGATTTTAGGTGCATAACTCCTTTATGATCATTCTATTGTTGATTGGTGTACTTCAACATTGTCACAGGGGGGACTCTTGATTCAGCAGTGCATAAATTCTTTTGGTTGGTTGATTTGGGCATAATAGGAGATATGTTGGATTGTCAGATATTGAAATATTCTTCAAAAATGCATTCATTTTGAATCTGAGATGCTAGTACATGGACCATTTGGAAATGAGAGTTGGCTTGTTATTGTTCCAGGTGTCTTCAGTGTAATTGAGATTAGTGTGAGTCAAGTGAGTGGGTTGATATGTGGGTTCCACATTATCTAACTCCTTTATCTATCACACTCTCTATAATAAATGATGACATGGATTGTTCACTTGACTACGACCATATTTCAGATCTTCTACAACGAAGACATTTTTTTGCATTGGTTGCACCACATGGGAACGATGAGTGATCAGATTACTAGTTAGCACGTTCTATACAAGGAAAGCATAAGCTTGCACAACTGAAAATAGATGATGATATGTTCACATATCCAACAGGTTCAAATTTTGTTGCGGGAACATGTTTGTGCATGTACATGATTAGAAACAATGACATTCATGCGTTTGAAGACTATGTGAAGCATAAAACCATTTTCATGTATTCATACCTTGTTATAGAAACCAATGTTAAGTTGTTGAAACATTAAGGAAGACCAAAGATAAAATAACTATGGACTATTAGTATTGTTGATCATGAAGCAATATTGAATACCCTCATGTAGAGATATGACCCTTTAGACACACTTCGGTAGGTAAGTGAAACTCACTGCAAGGTTTTCCATGTTCATTATTTTTACATTCAATACATTAATTATAGTTTTATTCTTCATTTGTTTGAGCCAATAAAATTGGTTTTGTATGTGGATTGTAAGTGATGGATACATATATGATAGATATAAAAGATTGAGGTGTTCATTTGATTAGCTCATAAAAAATGACAGTAAAATTCACTATGCATTGGCTAGTCATGTTATTTGGTTCATTTAGTTACTTATACATTCATAATATTTTTGTCAAACTATAAACTTCTTGTTTTCTCTATTAAATTTTCTTGTGCCTTCAGAATGTAGGGATTGGATTGTAGATATCATCGAGTACCATTTTTTAAACTTATACACTTTAGGAGTGGAAATGGCACTTATTATATAAGATTTTTGATATATAGTTCTGTATCTAAGATTTTTGGTAATTTTTTATCTCAAAATTTTGATAACATTGATATATTTAATCATAATATGGTTGTATCAATGATATACGATGTATTTGTATGAAATTATGTGTGTACATGATGAACTATAACTGATTGAATGTGTGAAGATGATAAAGTTGATGATCACCAAGATGCAGAAAGTAAATGCAAGACATTAAATTAGTTAATGTATTGTCATTGATGTCAACTTGATATTGTATGATTTCTCATACACATATTGTCACAACACTTCAAGATCTGAAAAGACAAAGTTTTTGTCATTGGTAATCATGTATATAGAGTGACAGTAAACCTCGACGAAAAGTGAACCCCATGTTAGAATAACTAAGAGGGGGGGGGGGGGGGGGAATCATTGGNGGTGAATCATTGGTCTCAAAAATATTCCAATAAATTAACCCCAAAACTTATTACCAAAATTATAAGCCTTTAGTTATCTTCAGTCCTACAAGATGAATGCCTTTAAATTATCTTAACAAATAACTACTACTCACAATTCACTGTTAAACCTTATTCTTACTGCTTATTGATCAGTAGTCTTTCATTTACCAAAATACAATAAATAGCTTTGTGTATACCGATCAATCAAGATTAGTTATGTGTAATGAAAAATACTAAAGTAATGACTCATAAACACATTGACACATAGATTTTTAACATGAAAACCCTGTTAAAGGAAAAAACACTTGGGACTGGTAACCCAAAATTTTCACTCTTCTGAAGTGAGCTCAATGAAGAGCCAACCCTGTTAAAGGTTACAAACACACTGTTAAGTGTGACCTTGTTAGTGGATTTAAATAGAATAGTTTGTCACTTGATATTTGACATCTCTATGCTATCTTTATGACCAAATCCTGTGTAGTTTGTCACTTGATATCTGGCATCTCTATGCTATCTTTATGACCAAACCCTGTAAAGTTTGTCACTTGATATCTAGCATCTCTATGCTATCTTCATGACCAAACCTTTTGATACTACTTAGGATGTATCTCAATATATAAAGGATTGGTAAGTCCTGCTTAGTTAAGAGACTTTATGATCCAATGGTTAAATTGAACAATAAATTATCTGTTCACATATACAAATATACTTTGCAGATTTTTAGATCTATTTTAAGCTCATAATACCTTTATGATCAATATTTCTTTTCAATACATTTTCTCCACTTCTTTCTTCTCAGTGATGTTGTACTTCTTTGTTGCTCAGTGTCTGCAGAAATATAACGTTGCTCTTTAGCTTGATTGATTAGGATCGTGTGAAGTCTTTCACTAGTTTCTCTTCAGCATCCTCTTTCTCTATTCACCCTTAATTCACAATGAATTATCTTGTCTCTTTATAGACAATATTTCACCATTTCTAAGTCCTTGACTTTCTCGTTCTTGGTGCAATCTACAATTCTAGCCAATCTTTCTTTAAAACTATACTTCAATTTTATCTCGTAGATTTCTCTTAAACAACTGGAATAAAACAACTTTAAATCTCTCGCTTATCTCTGGCTTTTAACTTGTCGATGAAAAAAATATTAACAACCAGTTAACTCCTTATTTATCTCTTTCCAGGTAAGTCTTTTGTCATTTTTGAACTTTAGTTCTTTTTAGTGTTTTAACTCTTTTTAAGCTTCGGACAACACTTCAGTTCTCCCCATGCATCTCTGTCAGGGTTGCCTGTCCCTCAGGGTTGTCTATCCATCGGGGTTGTCTGTCCATCAAGGTTATTTGTCTATTGGGATTTTATATCCATCAGGTAACACTTTGATTCTGATCGTTAGTAATTCTTTCTTGAGTTTCTTTCTCGGGTATCACTGTGACTTTCCTCTTAGGGTTCTCTATCTATCGGGGTGCACTAACCGTCGATGTTTTTTGTCACTTAGTGCATACTAAACTTTTATGCATTACTAATAGCATAACCTTAGTCTTTTTGGTTCTCTAAATTCTTTGACACTTTATATATAACCAATCAGATTATATCAAGTTGACATCAATGAAAAT
The DNA here is from genome assembly GCA_018584345.1 of Thuja plicata. NCBI lineage: Eukaryota > Viridiplantae > Streptophyta > Pinopsida > Cupressales > Cupressaceae > Thuja > Thuja plicata. The sequence goes on along the minus strand of MU224542.1, from coordinate 1,770,398 downwards.
AGAATACAATAACTAATTTAATATTTTTCATTTACTTTCTGCAGCTCGGTGATCATCAACTTAACATCTTCAAACATTTAAGAATTTATAGTTCATAAATCTCTCCCTTTGGCATTGATGGAAACACACTACATTATCACACTATATTATTACTAATACAATATGAAATATATCAGTTGTAGTTCATCAATCTACCAATTTCATTGTTCTATAACCAATATAAATGTTTGGCTATCGGTAAGATCATATAGCTTAAATTTGTTTCCTGCAGAGTACTTTCTTCAATCTTCAATCCCTTCACTGGATAGATGTAGCAACTTCTGATTTTGTCTTTGATGTTGTCTCTCCCTTTGGTTGTTCCTCTCCTTGATCATCTCTTTTTCCTTTGAAAACAATATAGAGTACTCTCTCCCTTAAGTCATTTTATCCTTAATTCATCTCTCCCTCATGATACTTCTCTCCCTTTTGATATTCTCTCCCTTACAGGTTACATCTCTCTCAAGTCATCTTTAAGTAATCTCTCCCTTATGATAGTCATGATGGATATTTTGTATGTATATAATCTCTCTCCTTTGGATCTTCTTAGGATATTCTCTCCCTTTGAATTCTTAGGATATTCTCTCACATCTTGATATTCTCTCCCTTTGACAACAATGCCAAAGTATATCCTTCCTCCTTTTAATAATATACTCCTTGAATTTCCCTATCCATCAGAAATACATTGACTCTGGTGTTTGGTGCAGATATGTACCTTTCTATGTACTAATGTATCTTTGCAGTCCATCTCTTTGCTTTCATCAACATAAATGATCTTCTGATTATGTGTAGGGTGATGCAGCCTCCTAGTTAGCTTACTGACCAATAGACAAGGGTCAGACCCCTAGTATCTTTCTAAGGTACTCAAATGTATCTTTATGCAATGGCTTTGTGAATATATTAGCTAATTTTTTCTTGGATTGAACATATTATAGTATCACTTCTTTCTCTTTCACTTGTTCTCTTAAGTAATGATATTTGATAGCAATATACTTAGTCTTAGCATGCATGACTGGATCCTTAAAAATGTTTATTGCACTGGTATTATCACAATGGATAATAACTGATTCAAGACTTTTCATATTCATACCTTCTAGTAATTGTTTGATCTATGCAATGTTAGAGTAGTTTGCAGCATCAACCACATATTCTGCTTCTGCAGTAGATTGTGAGATGCATCCTTGCTTCTTGCTTATCCATGTGACAAGTCTGTCACCCATGAAGAATTCTCCTCCCGTTGTGCTCTTTTTGTCATCTAAGTTTCTATCCCAATCAACATTTGTATAGACTTGAAGCTCAAATTTTCCTTCTCTTTTATACCATAAGCCATAGTCTTTAGTGTTCTTTAGATATCTCAGAATTCTCTTGACAGCAGTCATGTGTGATTCTTTGGGATTAGCAGAGAATCTTGCAACTATTTCAACTTCATGTGCTATATCTGGTCTAGTATGAACAACATATATTAGTTTTGCAATCATTGATCTATACAAGGCCTACTTTATCTCATTTGATTTGTCTTCTTTTGTCAGCTTGCATCTAGTTTCCATAGGTATTCCAACTATCTTGGAATCTTCTATTTTGAATATCTTCAGCACTTCCTTGATGTATTTGGATTGAGTGATATATATGCATGCATCTTGTTAAAGAATCTATAGACCAAGAAATAATTTGATCTCCCCAAAAATTAACATCTCAAACTCTTTTCTCATTTCATTAGCAAAGGATTTACATAACATATCATTACCCCTAAATATGATATCATCAACAAATATTTCAGCAGTCAGAATATTATGATTAGGTATCTTCTTTTAAGTACAGATTACTATTTTCACTTGCTCTTACAAATCCAATGCTTATGAGATAGGAGTGAAGTCTTTCATACCAGGCTCTAGGTTCTTGTTTCAATCCATACAAGCCTTTGTGTAGTCTACAAACCATGTTTCTCTTGTCAGGATCAACAAACCCTTCTGGTTGTTCAATGTATACCTCTTCTTCTAGTATTCCATTTAGGAATGCAGATTTGACATCCATCTGGTATACCTTGAATCCTTTGAATGCAGCATAAGCAAGTAGTATTATGATTCCTTCTATTCTAGCAATGGGTGCAAAGGTTTCTCCATAATCAATTCCTTCTTCATGTGCATACTCCTTGCATACTAACCTTGCTTTGTTTCTTGTGACTTCTCCATTCTCATTCAGCTTGTTTTTGAATATCCATTTGGTACCAATGACATTCTTCTCATCCAATCTAGGTACTAATGTCCATGTTCTATTATTCTCAATCTGTTCTATTTCTTCATTCATGGCACTGACCCTTTATTCATTTTCAAGTGCATTATTAATAGATTCAGCCTCAAAATCACAAATTAAACATCTAGTGTTTAGCGACTTAATTCTTGTTCTCATTCCATCCTTCTTGTCTCCTATGATTTGACTTTGTGGATGATGTCTTCTGACATACTTGGAAAGTTTTAGTTCTTCTCTTTGTTCATTATTTTGGTCATCATCTTGACCTTCATTCTAATCTCCATCGCTCAGAACATTATTTAGAGTATTTTCCCAATTTTTGGTATTTACATCCTGATGCTCGGGTGCAATGTTTTGTTGCTCGAGAATGATACACTATTGCTTGGGCAGAGTGTTAGGTTCTTCAGTGTAAAAAAACCTGTTGTAGTCTTTTAATTCTTTTCTTCTTTCCTCATCATTTTTCTCTGCATATTCATCTATTCTGATATTTTCACTTTTAATGATTTTGTTAGAGGATTTGTTAAGACATTTATAATCCTTACTCTTGGTGGAATACCCTAGAAAGATACCTTCTTCACTTTTGGAGTCAAGCTTTCCATTTCTATCATCTTTCAAAATATAACATTGACTACCAAAAATCTTGAAGTAACTTACATTGGGTGTGTAACTATACCAAAGCTCATAAGGTGTCTTTTTGGTGTTTTTCTTCAATTGTACTCTGTTTAATGTGTAGACAACAATACTGACAGATTCCCTCCAGAATGTTTGAGTGATGCTTTTCTCAATCATCAATGTTCTTGTACAATCAACAATGGATCTGTATATGCTAAATGTGGCCTTCTTATTTAACCATACACTTCACCATAGTCCTTATTCATCAGCCACATACAAAAGTGAATATGAGTTATTCATCCTACATGCCTATATGATTCAACATGTTGCCTTCTATCCAGATGGGGTTTTGAATGGCTCTCAGAATGAGAGTCTCACAACCTAGACCAATCCAAGAATGAAGGATTTTTCTCCATGAATACAATGCAATATAATGCAAGATTAATCTAAGAACATGAAAGATGAAAGATTAATCTAAATGATATTAAACTAAGACATGATAAGAAATATGAGATTAATCTAAGAAAATGAAGCTATTCTATTGCAAATGAGCTTAATTGAAATGAGATGATGAATTCTAAAATGTAGCAACAATTCTTTATTCTAAAAAATGCATATCCTAGAATGAGAAATGGGAGTTCTTTTATAGACTGAGGGTCTGCTCAGAATATAAAGTTTCCTTTTTGAAATAATATAGATAGAAAAGCCAGTTCAGATTAGCAAGCTTTCTTTAAAAGAAAACAATGAACTATTTTCTCTTTGTTTTTAACTGTTTTCTTTTTGGTTTTAACTATTTTCTTTCTCTTTAAAGCACAGTTAATTTAAAGTTTCTATTTCAGAACATTATGACCTCATAAATGTATTTTCTCAATTATTTAAATAATTAAATTCAATTTTTGAAATGAGGATATTTATTTAATAATTAAATATTATTTAATTCCTTTTTATGTGTTTTAGCTAAAAGGGGTGAATTTAATTTAATTAAAGTGTTAGGACTTTATAATTAAATTAATTCAATCATAGGGTTTGTTTAGCTAACTGATTGATATTTAGGAATTAAATATAATGTATGATTAATGCAGATTTAGGATTTTCTGCATTTGACACTTAGGTCGAGTAGAGTCAGACAAAACTCAGAATTGTCTAGTACAATAGGACTTTGATGATTTAGAAGAATGACAAATGCAACAAAATTGGTTAGGGTTGCAAGAAACCAATTTTGGGATGTTACAAGATCTATTTCTCCTTTCAGCAATCCCATTTTGTTGTGGTGTCCTTGGTGCAGAAATCTATCTTTTAATTCCATGCTCATTGCAAAAGTTAGTGAATACATCAGAAATAAATTCTCCTCCTCTATCTGATCTTAAGCATTTCAATTCCTTACCACTTTGTTTTTCTACCATAACTTTATACTATTTAAACATCTTGAATGCTTCTGATTTTTATTTTAAGAACATTACTACCATCATTCTAGAGTAATCATCTACAAAGATAATGAAATATCTATCACCATAGTAACTCTTTGTTCTCATGGTTCCACATAGATCAATATGGAATAATTCTAGAATAGCATTAGATGTATGGGCTTTTCTCTTCAAACTAGACTTTGTCATTTTACCTTTTTGACAATTCTTACACATGATATGCTCGGGCTTTGACATGCTCGGTAAGCCTCTTACTTTCCTTTTATTGCTTATCTTAATCATGTTGTCAAAATTCACATGACATAATCTCTTATTTCACAACCATAAGTCTTTGTTTCTAGCCATTAAACAAGTGGTGTTTCTATCATCAAGATAGAATAGGTTACATTTTGTCTATTCACCAGTTCCAATCAACCTCGCTGATTCATTGAAGATATTTTCCTTCTTATTCTCAAATGCTACTCGGTGACCTGTGTTAATTAGCTGTGAAACACTCAATAGATTATAATTAAGTCCTTTTACTCAATATGTATTTTCAAATTTGATCAGGTTATTCATCATTATAGTTCCTTTACCTTCAACTGGACAAGGTGTGTCATTACCCATTCTTACTGATCCACCATTATAATACTCAAAAATTTCAAAATTTTGTTTATCATCGGTCATGTGGTGAGTGTAGCCACTATCTATAATCCAGACATCATTATTACTAACTTTAGATATGAGTGCAGTCTCTACATACCTTTCTTCTTTGTCTAAATCATCCTTCATGGCTACAAATACCATCTCAATGTCTTGATCAGATTTGGAGTCAGTATCTCCATCTTTGTTATCAGCCAGGTAACAAGCTTTCTTTCCTTTGTTCTTTTAGTATCACGTATCACTTCTTTCAGATTGTTGGTTGCTTTGGTAATCTATGTTATCACCTCTATCAAACTTCTTTTCATACAATCTGTCATTACTTCTGTCATCTTTTCTTTTGTTAGGACATCTAGCAGAAAAGTATCAAAACTCTTTACAATTAAAATATACAAGTGGTAATTTACATTTTTATCTACCTTTTCCTCTCTACAATCTTCTAGCCATTAGTGCTTCAATTTCATCAAGATCTTTGTCATCACTATCACTTTCAGTATCATTCCTCATAGTGTGTTTATGACTTAACTTACTTATTTTTAAAGAAGATTTGAATGCAAATTCAATAGATGGTAAGACACTATTTTCAAAGTTGTTCATCTCAAATAAAATCAGTCTACCAACCAAACTATCTAGAGTGACATTATTGTTTTCTACTGCTCTCATTTCTTGTATAAAAGATACTCTAATAGCATATAAAGGTAGTAAGGTTCTTAGGATTTTACTTACCATTGTCTCTTCTTCAAGTACACCTCCAACTCCTCAGATAGCATTGACTACCTCCTTTATTCTATAGTTGTACTAAGTGATATTTTCTCCTTCCCTCATTCTTAGGTCATCAAATTTACCTCTTAGGCTCTCTGTCTTAGCTTTTAGTACATTAGCATCTCCTCCATGTACCAGCTTTAATTTGTCCCACATTTTCTTTGAAGAGATGCAGATTTTGACATCTTCAAATTTAGCATCGGAGAGTGAGGAAGAAAGTTATATCATCATAGAATTATGTTAATACTTTTCTCTTAATTTATCAAGTGCGTGAGGTCCTATAGGAAACACATATTCAGTATCTAAGTATTGAGTAACATCATTTCCAATACCTGATAGGTGGAGTCTTATTCTGCTTTGCCATGATGCAAAGTTGTCCTTGTTCAACTTAGGCACATCTCGTTTGCTCATCTTGTGATCTTTTTCTTAGGTCTTGAAACCTTCCTTCTAAGAACACAAGCTCTGATACCAATTGTTATAATAACCGAGAGGGGGGAGTGAATTAGTGGCCTCAAAAATATTCCAATAAATTAACCCAAAAACTTATTAACACAATTATAAGCCTCTAGTTATCTTCAATCCTACAAGATGAATGCCTTGAAATTATCTTAACAAATAACTACTGCTCATAGTTCACTGTTAAACCTTATTCTTACTATTTACTGATTAGCAGTCTTTCATTTACCAAAATGCAGTAAATAACATACTGTATACCGATCAATCAAGATTAGTTATGTGTATTGCAAAACACTAAAGTAATGACTCATAAACATATTGACATATAGATTTTTAACGTGGAAACCCTGTTAAGGAGAAAAACACTTGGGACTGGTAGCCCAAAATTTTCACTCTTCTAAAGTGAGCTCAGTGAAGAGCCAACCCTATTAAAGGTTACAAACACACTATTAAGTGTGACCTTTCTAGAGGATTTAAATAGAATAGTTTTTCACTTGATATTTGACATCTCTATGTTATCTTTATGACCAAACCCTATGTAGTTTGTCACTTGATATCTAGCATCTCTAAGCTATCTTTATGACCAAACCCTGTGTAGTTTATCACTTGATGTCTAGCATCTCTATGCTATATTTATGACCAAACCTTTTGATACTCATTAGGATGTATCTCAATATATAAAGGATTGTTAAGTCCTAATTGGTTAAGAGACTTTCTGATCCAATGGTTAAATTGAAACAATAAATGATCTGTTCACATATACAACTATACTTTGCGGATTTTCAGATCTATTGCAAGCTCATAATACCTTTCTGATCAATGTTTATTTTCAATAACTTTGCTCCACTTTTTTCTTCTCGGTGATGATGTGCTTCTCTTTTTCTTGGTGTCCTCAGAAACATAGCTCTATTCTTTAGCTTGATTGATTAGGACTTTATGAAGTCTTTCACCAGTTTATCTTCAGCATCCTCTTTCTCTATTCAACTCTAATTCACAATGAATTAGCTTGTCTCTTTATAGACATTATTTCACTATTTCTAATTCCTTGAATTTATTGTTCTTGGCGTGATCCTCAATTCTAGCCAATCTTTCTTTAAAACTATACTTAAGTTTTATCCCATAGATTTCTCTTAGACAACTGGAAGAAAATAACTTTAAATCTCTCGCTTATCTCTGGCTTTTAACTTGTCGATGAAAACAATATTAAAAACCAATTAAATCCTTATTTATCTCTTTCCAGCTAAGTCTTTTATCATTTCTAAACTTCAGTTCTTTTTGGTGTTTTCACTCTTTGTTAGCTTCGGTCAACACTTCAGTTCTCCTCGGGCATCACCATCGGGGTTATCTATTCGTCGGGGTTATCTATCTATCAGGGTTGTCTGTCTGTCAAGTAACACTATGATTCTACTCATCGGTATTGATTTCTTGGGTTTCTTTCTCGAGTATCACTATTACTTTCCTCTCGGGGTTCTCTATCCATTGGGGTGCACTAACTGTTGATGTTTTTTGTCACTTAGTGCCTATTGAACTTTTATGCATTACTGATAGCATAACCTTAATATTTCTAGTTCTCTGAAGTCTTTGACACTTTGTATATAACCAATCATATTATATCAAGTTGACATCAATGAAAATACAATACATTAACTAATTTAATGTCTTGCATTTACTTTCTGTAGCTCGGTGATCATCAAATTAACATATTCAAATGTTTAATTAGTCATAGTTCATTACCCCGAGCATAGAAGTTCACAGTGTTACCCGATGGAACATTTTACCTAAGCAAGTGATACCTGAGTAAGCATTACCAAGCTAACTACAGTTGTCATAGATTAGAACTGAATTTGTTTCCCAAGCTATCTGCAGTAGTCACCAAGTACAACTAAAGTGTTGACCAATGAGAATTGAAGTTAGGATACGAAAAAACAACTTAGCTGGAAGGAGCTAAAGATAGAGTTAACTAATTGTTTACTTTGTTTTCATTGATCAGTTAAAAGCTAAAGATAAGAAGGAGATTTAAATCATATTTTATTCCAGAACACAAGGAGAGATTTGCAGAATAAAACTAATGCAAGCATGGTGAGATTTGCGGATAAAGAAGTGATCAACGAAGAAAACAATAAGGACAAGAAAAAGTGAAATCATGTCTATATAAGGAGATAAGTAATTTATTTTGAAAAGAGGAATGCTAAAGAAAATTTTGGTGAAGATAGAAGTTTTCATACATATCTGATCATACAAGTTGAAGAAAAGAGCTAATAATTATGCAGACATTGAGAAACAGAGAAGCAACAACATTCACCAAGCATAAAGAAGTGGAGGAAAGGAATTGACGAGAACATTGATCAAAAATGTATTATGAGATTACAATAGATTTGAACATATTGAAGATTAAGTTGTTGATGACATGTAACTGATTAAATATTTAAAGATGTTAAGTTGATAATCATGCAAGGCATTAAATCAGTTAATGTATTGTATTATCATTGATGCCAACTTAATATAATCTGTATGGTCATGTAAATAATGCCAAAGACTTTAGAGAACCAAAAGAACCAAGGCTATGCTATCAATAATACATACAAGTCAACTATTCACTAAATTACAAACAACACTGACAAAGTGCACCCGATGGATAGAGAAAAAGAACAAAGTCACAGTGATACCCGATGAGGAAATGCACAACACTACCGATGAGCAAAGTCAAAGTGTTGCCCGATGAGAAAAACATAGAGTAAACCGATGGAAGAAAATATAGTGTTTCCCGATGGTCGGAGATCACGAAGCTAACTAGAGTCTTGCCGATGGAACAATCAGTTTTCACCAATGACTAACTGCAGTGGTGACCGATAGAATAGAGGGTTCAGAAAATGATAAAATATCTAGTTGCTAGAGCTAAATATAGACTTAACTGGTTGTCTACTTTGTTTTATTCGAATAGAGACAAGTGATTGATTTAAATCTGATTTTTACAGTTAGAAAGAAGATATCTATGAGACAAATCAAGAGTTATGCTTTAAATCTACTTGGATGGATTGTTTATCATGCCAAGAATCAAGAATCAAGAAATAATGAATATCATGTCTATATAAGAGACAAGATTAATTCATTCACAAGAAGAGGAAAAGGGGAGTGAATAGAAAGAGGATGCTAAAGTGAAACTGATGAAGAACAACTTCATACAGTGCTGATCAAATAAGCTGAAGGAAGACCTATGGAATTCTACAGACAACGACAAACAATGAGCACAACATCACAGAGCTGAAAGTATGGACCACAAGGATTGAATTGATACATTAGTCAGAGAGGTAATGTACTTAAATAGATTTGAAAATCTACAAATTTAAAGTTGCAATATGAACAAGTCATAGTGTTTCAATTTAACCATTGAAGCATCAAGTCTCTTAAATGAGGACTTAATAGTATTCTATATATTGAGGTACATCTCAAGGAGTGCCAAAATGGTTGATTCATGAAAGTGAAATTGGATATGCTCGATGCCTATTGAATGTCGAAGAAAGAGGATAATTCAAAGATGGTAGCATTAGATGTACGATACTAAGTGACAACCTCTATGTATAAAATCCTCTAACAAGGTCACACCTAACAGTGTGTTTGTAACCTTTAACAGGGTTGGCTCTTAACAGGGCTCACTTCAGAAGAGTGAAAATTTGGGGTACCGGTTCTAGTGGTTTTTTTCCTTAATAGGGTTTCCACGTTAAAATCCATGTGTTATGTGTGTATGATTCATTTCTTTACTATTTTGCATCTTACATAATTCATCTGGATATATCGGTATACTCTGCATATTTTCTGTATTTTGGTAAATAGATGACTGCTTATCGCTAAACATTAAGAAGAAGGTTTAACATAGCAATCTAACAAGTAGTAAATTGATATAAGGTATTCAAGGCATTCATTTTGTAGGATAGAATATAACTTGAGAAATAATTTGTGGTTATAAGTTTTGAAGGGTTGATTTAAGGATTAATTTTTTAGGCCACTGATTCACCCCCCCTCTCTCAATTATTACTAACAATTGGTATCAGAGCTTATGTCCTTAGAAGGAAGGTTTCAAGACCTAAGTCAAAGATCACAAGATGAATAGACAAGATGTGCCCATGTTGAACAAATATAATTTTGCTTCATGGCAGAGCAGGATAAGACTCCACTTATTAGGCATTGGTAATGATTTTACTCAATTCCTAGAAACTGAATATGTGTTACCCATAGGAGCACCAATAGTTGAAAAAATGAGAGAGAAGAATGAACACAACAACATGATGATAGATCTTGCTTCCTCACTCTGCGATGCTGAATTTGAAGATGTCAAAGAATGAAAAATTGCAAAGCATATGCAAGACAAATTGAAGCTTGTACATGGTAGTGACAAAAATGTTTTGAGAGCCAAAGCAGAAAGCCTTAGAGGAAATTTTGATGACCTCAAAATGAAAGAAGGTGAAAACATCACTCAGTATAGCACAAGAATCAAAGAGGTAGTCAATGCTATTTGAGGAGTTGGAGGTGTACTAGAAGAAGATACAGTGGTAAGAAAAATTCTAAGAACCTTACTGCCTACTTATGCTATTAGAGTATCTTCCATTCAGGAAATGAGAGTAGTAGCAAATAGAAATATTACTCTAGACAATTTAATTGGAAGATTGATTTCATTTGAGATGAATATCTTTGATAATAGTGTCTTACCAAACATAGAGTCTGCATTCAAAAATTCTATGAGAATAAGTAAATCAAGTCATCAAAATACTATGAGAAAAGATAGTGATAGTGAAACTGAAGAAGTTGATCTTGATGAAATTGAAGCACTTATGGCCAAGAGAATGTAGAGAGGCAAAGGTAAATTACCACTTGTTTGTTTTAATTGCAAAGAGATTGGACACTTTGCTGCAAGATGTACTAATAGAAGAAAATATGATAGAAGTAATGACAGATCATTTGAAAAGAAGTCTGACAAAGGTGATTATAGAAGCTACCGACAATAAGAAAGAAGAGATACCCAAGAATATAAGGACAAAGAAAAGAAGGCCAGTTACCTATCAAAATGCAAGGATGATGATACTGACACTGAATCTGATGAAGACATTGAGATGGTGTTTGTGGCTATAAAGGATGATTCAGATGACAATGAAGAAAGGTATGTAGAAACAACTCTCATATCTAAAATTATCAAAAATGATGTTTGGATCATAGCTAATGGCTGCACTCACCATATGACCGGTGATAAGAAAAATTTTAAGACTTTTGAATACTATAAAGGTGGTTCAGTAAGAATGGGAAATGACACACCTTGTCCAGTTGAAGGTAGAGGAACAATAATGTTGAACAACCAGATAAAATGTGAGAATGCTTATTGGGTAAATGGCTTGAAGTATAATCTATTGAGTGTTTCTCAGTTAAATAATTCAGGTCACAAAGTAGCATTTGAAAATAAGAAGGCAAAGATCTTCAATAAATATAGAAATCTGATTGGTACCGGTGAGCAGACAAAATGTAACATATTCTATCTGAATGATACTGACTCCACTTTCTTGATTGATAAAAACAAAGACATATGGTTATGGCACAAAAGATTGTGTCATGTGAACTTTGACAACATGATAAATATTAGCAAAAAGAGAAATGTCAGAGGCTTACCGACGATGACCAAGCCCGAAAATATCATGTGTAAGAATTTTCAAAAAGGTAAAATGACAAAATCTAGTTTTAAAAGAAAAACCCATACATCTGATGCAATTCTAGAATTAGTCCATATTGATTTATGTGGATCTATGAGGACAAAGAGTTATTATGGAGATAGATATTTTATTCTCTTTGTTGTTGATTACTCTAAATTGATGACAGCCATGTTTCTAAAAGATAAATTAGAAGCATTTAAGATGTTTAAATGGTACAAAGAAATGGTTGAGAAGAAAAGTGGTAAGGAGCTAAAATGCTTAAGGTTAGATAGAGGAGGGGAATTTATTTCAGATGAATTCTCTAACTTTTGTAATGAGCATAGAATCAAAAGATAGGTCTCTGCACCAAGGACACCATAACAAAATGAAATTGCTGAAAGAAGGAACAGATCCATAGTTGATTGTGCAAGGACACTAATTATAGAGAAAGGCATCACCCAAATATTATGGAGGGAAGCTATCAGTACTGCTATTTACACATTAAACAAAGTACAATTGAAGAAAGACACCAAAAAGACACCTTGTGAGCTATGGTATGGATACACACCCAATGTAAGTTATTTCAAAATTTTTGGCAATCAATGTTATATCTTAAAAGATGATAGAAATGGAAAAATTGACTCTAAGAGTGATGAAGGAATTTTTCTAGGGTATTCTACCAAGATCAAGGCTTATAAATGTATAAACAAAGCCTCTAACAAAATTATTGAAAGTGCAAATGTAAAGATAGATGAATTTGCAGAGAAGAATGAATAGGAAAGAACTAAAGAACTAGAGGACTACAATAAGTTCACTTATAATGAGGAACCTGAAACTCTACCCCACCAACAATGTAGAGCTCCTAAGCAACGGATTGTTGCACCTGAGCATTAGGCTGTAAATACCGACGGTCAGAATAATGATCAAGATAATGTGCAAGGTGATGAAGAACATAATGAAGAAAAAAATAATGATCAAATTGATAGACAAAGAGCTATAGCTGTACTTGCAAGATATAAGAAAGAACCATCCATAGATCCAGATCATAGGAGATAAGAAATCTAGTACAAGAATAAGAAGTAAGTCTCTAAACTCAAGCTATCTAATTTGTGAGTTTGAGCCAAAATCTGTCAATGCTGCACTTGATAATGAAGAATGGATAAGTGCTATAATTGATGAGATTGACAAGATTGAGAAAAAAAAATATGGTCACTTGTGCCAAGACTAGATGACAAGAATGTCATCGGTACAAAATGGATATTCAGGAATAAGCTGAATGAGAATGGAGAAGTCACAAGAAATAAAGCAAGACTAGTATGCAAGGGGTATGCGCAAGAAGAAGGAATTGAATATGGAGAGACCTTTGCACCCATTGATAGACTAGAAGGAGTAAGAATATTACTTGCTTATGCTACATATAAAATATTCAAGGTATATCAAATGGATTTCAAGTTTGCATTCCTGAATGTAATACTTGAAGAAGAGGTATAAATTGAACAACCAGAAGGGTTTGTTGATCCAGACAAGAGGGAAATGGTATGTAGACTTCACAAAGCCCTATATGGATTGAAACAAGCACCTCAAGCCTAGTATGAAAGACTTCATTCCTATCTTATAAGTACTAGATTTATAAGAACTAGTGAAAACAATAATCTTTACTTGAAGGAGGATACTGATGCTAACACTTTGATTGTTGAGATATTTGTTGATGACATCATATTTGGAGGAAATGATATGCTATGAAAATCATTTACAAATGAGATGAGAAAAGAATTTGAGATGTCTATGTTTGGAGAGATCAAGTTCTTTCTTGGTCTACAGATCATGCAATAATGTGAAGGTATTTTCATTACTCAGTCCAAATACATTAAAGAGGTCCTAAAAATATTCAACATGGAAGATTCCAAACCAGTTGGAACACCGATGGCTACTGGATGTAAGTTGAAAAAGGAGGACAAGACATTAGAGGTAAATCAAACATTGTACAAATCAATGATTGGAAAACTCATGTATGTTGTACATACTAGACCAGATATTGCACATGCAGTAGAAATAGTTGCTAGATTCTTTGCTAATCCCAGAGAGTCACATATGACTGCTGTGAAAAGAATCCTAAGATATCTGAAGAACACCGAAAAATATGGATTATGGTATAGAAGAGAAGGAAAATTTCAACTTCAGGTCTTTACCGATGCTGATTGGGCTGGAAATATTGATGACTGGGAGAGCACAACTGGAGGAGCATTCTTCATGGGTGATAGACTTGTCACATGGATTAGCAAGAAACAAGGATGCATCTCACAATCTACTACAAAAGTAGAGTAATTTGTTGCTGCTGCAAACTGCTCAAATATTGCATAGATCAAATAGTTACTGGAAGGTATGCATATGCAAATTTTAGAACCAGTAATTATCTATTATGATAATAAAAGTGCAATTAACATTTCAAAAAATCTAGTCATGCATGCTAAAACAAAGCATATTGCCATAAAGTATCATTATTTGAGAGAACAAGTTCAGGAAAAGGAGGTAATACTTGAGAATGTGTAATCAAAAGAACAATTGGCTGATATCTTCACCAAACCACTGCCCAAGGATGCATTTGAGAAATTGAGAAAGAGACTAGGGGTCAGACCCTTGTTTACTGGTTAGTAAGCTGACTAGAATGCTGCATCAGCCTACATATTATTAGAATATCATTCATGTTGATGCAAGCAAAGAGATATACTTCAAAGCTACATCTATATACAGAAAGGTTTATATCTTCACCAAGAACCAGAGCATATTTTGGTATTGTTGATGGATAAGCAAAATTCAAGGAATATATTGTTAGTAATAACTGAGAGGGGGGGGGGTTGAATTAGTGGCCTCAGAAATTTATCCAATTTAAACTTTAATCCACCAATAAATACTTCTCAAATAATTAAGTCCCAACAAGATGCATGCCTTTGAAATACTTGAAACAAATAACGGTCTATCGATTTACCTTGTCTGTCCTTATTCTCCTTGATAATCAATAAGCAGTAAACTATATTTACCGATACTCAGTAAATGTGTAGAGTATACCAGTTAATCCATAAATGCATATGTAAATTGTAAAACAATAAAGTAATAAACCATACACACATAACACAAGAATTTTAACATGGAAACCCTGTTAAGGGAAAAAACCACTGAGACCAGTACCCCAAATTTTCACTCTTCTGAAGTGAGCCCTGTTAGGAGCCAACCTTGTTAAAGATTACAAACACACTGTTAAGTGTGACCTTGTTAGAGGATTTTTAATACATAGGTTGTCACTTAGTATCTGGCATCTACGCTACCATCCTTGAATCAGTCTCATGATTGTCAATAGGCTTTATGCAAATATTACTACCATCCTTGAATCAGCCTCCTTCTTAGACTGTTAATAGGCTTTAGGTAAGACCGGTGCTACTATCATTAGTCAAACTTCTAGTAATCTATTAGGATATACCTTTGTTATAAAAGACTGTTAAGTCCTACTCTGTTAAGAGACTTAATGCTTCAATGGTTAAACTGAAACAAAATGACCTATTTCTAATGCAACTGAATTGTAGATTTTCAGATCTATTTACTTACAATATCTTTCTAATCACTGTATCAATACAAATCCTTTATTCTTAACTCTTTTTACTCTGTGATGCTGTGCTTTTCTATTCGTCGGTGTCTCCAGAATTCTTTAGCTCTACCTCAACTTGATTGATCAAGACTGCATGAAGTTAATCCTTCATCAGTTTCTCTTCAGCATCTTCTATCAGTTCACTCCCCCATGTATCTGATTGCTTATTGACCACACAGAGGATGAAAAATGCTTGTCTCTTAAATAGACATGATATTCCTTAATTTATGGTTCTTGATTCTTGGCGTGAAAAACAATCCAGCCAAATTGATTTATGGCTTTAACTCCTAATTTATCTCATAGTTATCTTCTTTCCAACTGTGTAAATCATCTTTAAATCACTTACTTAACTATGGTCAAATAAAATAAATCAAACAGCCAGTTAAGTCTATTTTTTAGCTCTTCTAGCTAGATATTTTGTCATTTTCTGATCTCTCTGTTATGTCGGTCAATTCTATAGTTCATCACCAGTGACAACTACCAGTTCCGTCGGTGTCGCTTTAGTTAGCTTTGGGATCTCTGCCCATCGGGCATCATAGGATCTTGCTCATCGGGAAACACTATTTTTAGCTCATCAGGAATCCTTTGATTCTTCTTCGTTGGGCAATACTATCTTCTGCTTGTCAGGCATCACTGTGACTTTTTTCTCTATCTTTACCAATGGTGTGCACTCTGCCAGTGTATTCTGTCACTTAGTGAATACTTGACTTTTATGCATTGCTGAAAGCAGAACCTCTATTCCATTGATTCTCTGAAATCTTTGGTATTATGTGTATGACCATATAGATGATATCAAGTTGAAATCAATGATAATAAAAACTATTAACTAATTTAATGTCTTGCATCATCTTCAACTTAATATAGTGAACCATTTAATCAGTTACATGTCATCAATCTCTCCCTTTGGCATTGATGGAAACATACTATATTATCATACTATACTATTGCTAATATAATATGAAATACAATTGTTGAGATTCATCAAATTACCAAACAGTTTGTTTTGATAACTGATAAAATGTCTGACCGCCATTGAGCTCTGTATTAGCTTAGATTTGATTCTTGCAGCTTTCTTTTTCTTCTTCTGATGTGTTGTGTCCCTTTTTTTTAACTGTTCTGTTTCTTTGATGTCTCTGTCTTTTGTTTGCAAATTTTTTGTTTTTATCAATTCTCTCCCTTTGGATATGATCTCTCCCTGTTTGGATTAATCTAATAATGAATAATTTTTGATGATAATATGGAAACATTCTCTCTCTTTGAAAACAATGCCAAACAAATATTTTACAAAATATCTGACACTTTGTAAACCAATTTCTTCTTTCCATAATATATTCCTTGAATTTCCCTTCTCCATTATTAATATAACAATCTGCTCTATTGCTTGGTTCTGATATATACTTTTCTGTATATAGATGTAGTGTTGAAGTTCAACTTCTGCTTGCATCAATCGTGAATGATTTTTTGATAATATATGGTTGATGCAGCGTTCTATCCTTTTACTGACTGTTAGACATGGGTTTTACCCCTAGTCTTTTTCTCAGGTACTCAAATGTATCTTTTGGTAGTGGCTTGGTGAAGATATCAGCCAATTGTTCTTTTGATTGCACATATTCAAGTATTACTTCTTTCTCTTGAACTTGTTCTCTTAAGCAATGATACTTGATGGAAATGTGTTTAGTCTTCGCATGCATGACTGGATTCTTGGAAATATTTATTACATTGGTGTTGTCATAATAAATAACTACTGGTTCTTTGATCTTCATATGCATACCTTCCAGCAACTATTTGATCCATGCAATATTTGAGCAGTTTGTAGCAGCAACAACATATTCTGCTTCTACAATAAAGTGAGAGATGCATCCTTGCTTCTTGCTAATCCATGTGACAAGTCTGTCACCCACTAAGAATTCTCCTCCAATTGTGCTCTTCCGGTCATCAAGATTTCCAGCCCAATCAGCGTTGGTAAACACTTATAGCTCAAATTTGCCTTCTCTTTTATACCATAAGCCAAATTCCTAGTATTTTTTAGATATCTTAGAATTATTTTCACAACAGTTATATGTGATTCCCTGGGGTTAGCAGAAAATCTAGCAACAATTCCTACTACATGTGCAATATCTGGTCTAGTGTGTACAACATACATGAGTTTCCCTATCATGGATCTATATAGAGTCTGATTTACCTCTGTTGTCTTGTCTTCCTTTGTTAATTTTCATCCAGTAGCAATTGGTGTTCCAATAGGTTTGGAATCTTTCATCTTGAATATTTTCAGAACTTCTTTGATGTATTTGGACTGTGTAATGAAAATACCTTCACTTTGTTGAATGATTTGTAGACCAAGAAAGAACTTGATCTCTCCAAACATAGACATCTCAAATTTCTTTCTCATCTCATTAGCAAATGATTTTCATAACATATCATTGCCTCCAAATATGATGTCATCAACAAATATTTTGGCAATCAAAGTGTTAGCATTAGTATCTTTTTTCAAATAAATATTACTGTTCTCACTAGTCCTTATGGATCCAATACTTATTAGATAGGAATGGAGTCATTCATACCAGGCTCTGGGAGCTTGTTTTAATCCATACAAGGCTTTGTGAAGTCTACATACCATGTTCCTTTTGTCTAGATATATAAACCCTTCTGGTTGCTCAATGTATATTCTTCAAGTATTCCATTTAGGAACGCTGACTTGATGTCCATTTGATATACCTTGAATCCTTTGTATGCAGCATAAGTGGGTAGAATTATTACTACTTATAGCCTAGAAATGGGTGCAAAGGTTTCTCCATAGTCTATACCTTCCTCTTGTGCATACCCCTTGCATACTAGTCTTGCTTTGTTCCTTGTGACTTCTCCATTCTCATTTAGTTTGTTCCTGAATATCCATTTTGTACTGATGACATTCTTGTCATCTGATTTTGGAACAAATTACCATGTCTTGTTCTTCTTAATCTGTTCAATCTTATCATTCATAGCACTTATCCATTCTTCATTGTCTAGTGCAGCATTGATATATTTTGGTTCAAACTCACAAATTAAGCAATTTGATTTTAAAGACTTACTTCTTGTTCTTGTACCAGCTTTCTTATCTCCTATGAGCTAGTCCTCTGGATGGTTCCTTCTTACATATCTTGCAAGTATCGGTACAAATCTTTGCATATCAGCTTGACCTTCATTACCTTGCTCATTATCTTGACCATTATCCTAACCATCGGTTGCAACATTCTGTTGTTCTTGATTTAAGCAATGTTGCTCGGGTAGAGTTGTGGGTTCTTCATAGTATACAAACTTGTTGTAGTCCTCTGGTTCTTTTTTGCTTTCCAGATCATTCTTTTCT
This sequence comes from Thuja plicata, assembly GCA_018584345.1. Classification (NCBI taxonomy): domain Eukaryota; kingdom Viridiplantae; phylum Streptophyta; class Pinopsida; order Cupressales; family Cupressaceae; genus Thuja; species Thuja plicata. The sequence continues at coordinate 1,751,567 of MU224542.1, read as the reverse complement.
ACAAATTCATCATTCTTTACATTTGCACTTTCAACTATTTTGTTAGAATCTTTGATTAGACATTTAAAAGCTTTTCTTTTGGTAGAATACCCCAGAAAAATACCTTCATCACTTTTGGCGTCTAGATTTCCATTTCTTTGATCTTTTAAGACATAACATTGACTGCCAAAAATTTTGAAGTAACTTACATTGGGTGTTTTAC
>MU224542.1:1698814-1722065 GCA_018584345.1 Thuja plicata | reverse complement strand
CTCTCCTGTTCCTTTTGATCTCAACCGTTCATCTCCCCATCTCTGGGATTGATCTCAACCATTCATTTCATCACCAATTCCTATATAATAAATCCTTCATAACCATTTGAAGGATCCAAGATTTCAATATCTCGTGCGCCATTACTATGTCAGTTTGGTTCTAGCATTCAAGCCATCTTGCGATCACACACACACATTTCAATTATCAAATTCTCGACGCTTCTCAAGTCATAGACGCCGCCCTGCCAATACTGAGCATCAAGAACAATGTTTCAGAAGGAGTAGAGAGAAATAATATAATCTTCAAGCATTGAGGGGTTTGCATTCATTTTTCTTCCTTTCTCTTGCTTGTACATTTTATTGCTCACATTTCTGTTATTCGTTTAGTAGTTATTGTATACTTGATTTGCATTCACTTTTGAAACCTTTGCTACTAACCCCCGCCCTTGGAAAGTTGTGGGAATCCGGAGAGAGAGGCATACAGGTACTCTTGAGGAGTTTTTCTTTGAGGATTTCTTCCCTTCATTCTCCTTCATTCTCCTCCAAAATTTCTCTCCTTCATTTTCATGTCTTCCATCTCTTCCACCAGCTTTCTCATCCCTCCTGTCCTCTACCTTGCTAAATATTGGGACTGCATGATGAGATCTTGTTGGGAGTTTGATGCCCATTCTATCTGGGGGCATCCTTTTGTACATATTATTGATCTTGAAAAATCTAAAAAAATGATATATTGTCAAAAATTCTAAAAATAAGAAAATGTCCTAAAAAAATGATCATCTTAGTGAAAACCTAGCAATAGGCGCTTTGATGTATCTTCAAAAAAAGTATATATTTCAAAAATACAAAAACATAAAAAAAAACCAAAAAATTCAAAAATTGAAAAAAATGGAAAATGTGCCTTGGTGAAAACCTGGAAACAGGCGCCTTGGTAGCAAAAATTATAAAAAAAATTATAAAAAGTCCTGAAAAAAAAAAAAAGAATGAAAAAAAAAAAATTGAAAAAATTGTAATAAAATCCAAGTGGTGAAAACCTGGAAACGGGCGCTACTTGAGGCCTTTGCATCCCTATTTCTTAGTGTGTGTCCGCAACACTTATCTTTTCTCCATCATGCCTTTTCCTTGTGGCCTTGGTTTGGAATTGGTCTTTGTCTTTGTCTAGGGGGCATACCTGTATTAGCTTTGGTCTCTTGGATGCGTTCATCTTTAGGACACCTCACAAATGGTGTTTTTCAATACCACCCCAACTGTATTTTTCAATACAACCCTTGACATCGAGTATTTTTTCAACACTTATCGGTTTGGTCTTATCCAGTTTTGTCATGTGGTTTTACCTTCTTGTGAGCATTCGATCCTTATCCTCAGAACTCAGTATCAGTTAACACACTTAAATTTTTAAACACAACACTTAATGCTTGAGCTATGTCATGATCTTTTCTTTGTGTGCTGACTGTTATCAATTTTTGTTGAGTGTCCTTGTCTAATAAGTCTCTCTGTGATGCATAGCTACAGGACTTGGGGCATGGGGCATGTTTTTATTTGTTTCATGCTTTATGCTTCATTGTTTTTGCAAAACCGTTCTGCTGGTCATCCTAGCCTCTATGCCTTGATGCGAGCATGGTTTTGCTATATTAAATTGGGTAAGCTAACATCATAGTCATCTTGACCTTTATGTCTTCGATGCTTATGTTAGAATCTTTCCACATTTCAAATCCGATATACATCACATTCATATCTTCATAGTTGCACTCGTGACTAGTGTTGGTTGTGTGATGTTTCCGATATAAATCGCATTCATATCTTCATAGTTGCACTTGTGACTAGTGATGATTGTGTGATTTTTTGATGTCCGTTAATAATGGCCCAATGATGAAAATAAGTTCCTTAAAATTCTATAATGAATGATGAACACAAGATCCTATGTTTGTTGCTCTATTGCAAGTACACCTTTGCATTTTCATGTAGTTTGTATTGTTAGATCTCACATTAGTTTGCATTTTAGGCTGCATTATGAGTTTGAGAGGGTTTTCCTTGATCTTTCTTGTGGACTTTTAATCAGTTATGATCACTTTTTGATCTTCATTTCCTTATCTTCTTTCGTGATCTCAATCAAAATTTTCTATCTTAAACAGTTGATTAATTTTGGGGCATTCTCTTTCCTAAGGCTAATTCTTTTTCTTCTCTCCATTTCTTCCCACTTCTTCCAAAATTTTGTCTTCCATTTGCTTTCACCCCACTTCTTTTCTTCTAATTCAACCTTGGGCATACTCTTTCATGCTTGATAATCTACCTTGGTTCTGTGATCTTTATATCTTTCATCTTACATCAAGAACCTTATCTTTAGTTCGATTTGATCAAAATTTATCAATTTGTTGTTTCTCCTCTATCTCATTTCGATTTTGATCACAAGGGGGCAGTGCCTATCAAACTTCAATCTTTGATTCAGTTTTATCAATTATATCAGTATTTCTTGAGATTCTTATCCCTGACATGTCAATTACTTATTTCTGTGTTGACTTTGTCTTTTTCAATTGTGCTTATTTTTGTCCTGATGTGTTCCCATTTCGACCACACATCTGTGTTGTTTTGTGATCCCATTTTGACCTCACACTTCAACTGCATTCTTTGACTACATGTGTTCCCGTGTCGACCACACATTTGTCAAAGAGGGGAAAATGTATGCACCCTAAAATGGTCGCCTAGACTTTGATCCCCATTTATTATTTTATAAATTTATCAAATTTCTGAATCAATGCTTTGGAATATTTTTAATTCAAATCAATTTCCTTGATCAAACTATAATTAATTCAATTATTTCAATATTTCCTAAGGTTTGACCATTTTTATTTAATTAAAAGATTTAAGCTCCCTTTTAATTAAATTAAATTCCTCTTATTTAATTAAAATATTTAACCTCCTTTTTAATTAAATAAATTTCCTCTTATTTAATTAAAAGATTTAACCTCCCTTTTAATTAAATAAAATTCCTCTTATTTAATTAAATTCAATTTCCCCGATTTAATTGAATAAAATTCTTCTAATTTATTTAGTTGAAAGAAAACCCCTCTTTTAATCAAATAAATAAAAATCCCCACTTAAAGCACTTTATTTGTTGAAAAAGGAAATGAATTAAATGAAAAAGTAAATAAAATCCCTTTTTCCTCACATCTTTCTAAGTGGTGGGTTTTTTGCCTCTTAATCATAGCCTTTGATTTTTGCCTCTTAATCTCAATCGTTCACTTTCCTTTAGAAGGAGACCTCTCCTTCTCATTTTCATATTAGAGTTTTTAGTATTGTTATGTTGCAGGTTTGGAGAGCAATTTTGGAGGAGCATTTGAGCTTGGATATTGCAACTTCTCTCTTCTTGTCTCATTACTTCTTGCATTCATGGCTGTTCATATAGATTAGAATCATGTTTATTTTCATACATTAATCATGCATTGTTATTATTTAGATTAATTTCCATTTATGCATTGCAATCATATAGATTAGATCTCATTTTCATGCATTCGAATCTCTTTTTTCATAGTGTATTTGCAATAGACACAACTAGGTCTCTTTGAGGGCCTTCATTTTACATTTTTACACATCCATTACTAGAGAGCTATGGATCAATATTTGAGGCCTCATTCATGAGAAACCTTGAATGGAATGATTCATAGAAGTGTGACAACATTTATGCACACACCAGCCAACCCTGCTCCGCAGGATGAGTTTGATGACATTTTTGCAACCGATGAGTTTGGTAATCTGCAGGGGGCATCGAGCAGACAGAAGCTAAAGTCCCAGTAGAAGAGGAAGCTGAGGAACAAATACCTACACAAGAGTAGGAGAAATAGATGGAAGAAGAGGAGGTAGAGCAAGAGATCACTTCTGAGGTTCTGGGGATGCAAGAAGCAAGGGTGGACCAACAAAGATAGAGTGAACAAGCGGCATCCGCTGAGGGAATTGGTCCTACGGGAGCAACCGTAACCTCAGCTGCCACATTCCAAGTGCCACTCCCTGGAGTGACCTTTGGGCAGGTAATAACTATGGCACAAATGCTAAGTCTTGGCCCGGTACCTCCCCTTTTACCAAAGGATATATCAAAATAAGAAGAGATCCCAGTGACAAAGGCTGAAGAGAAAGAACAACAAGAGGAGGAAACTCCCAGGACAGCTGATGAAGGTCCAAGCAAAGTTGAAGATACAAAGGACAAGGCTAAGGAAACAAACTTTTCCAGGGGAAATGTTCCTGACGAAGCCCAAGATAAAGAGAAAGGGGCGGGTGAGACTCACACCACTGAGGAGGAACAACAACAGGACACCAGGGAAGAACTGAAAGAATAGACTTTGGCGAACAAGCCACCCCTATCACCTTAGTGGTTAGTTGAAAGAAAGAAGAGAAAATCCCCGTCCACCCCTAGAGCTCACCTCTCCCTAGCCAAAATGATGGCTCAGGTCCAGGGCCCACCAAAGGCCAAGAAATCCCAGACAGTTCATACTCTTCAAACTGGGCCGGGAGGAGAAATAGTTGCCGTTGTTGCAACACCTCCCCTAGACACCGATGAGGCAATGACTAAGGCTGGAGATTATGATATCACAGATATATCACTGGGAAAAAGAGGTAAATAGGGTGAAGTGAACCTGTTAAAAGAGGTGACCAGCGCCGTGGAGGCCCGATACGAAAAAGAGGCCCAAAGGCTCAAGGCAAAGAAGGAAAAGACAATGAACCTTATGGGATTGCTTACTGAGCTGGCTAGGCCTATTAGTTCCATCCCTCTAGAGGCCTCCACATCTGATGCGCCACTACCGTAGAGCGACATTAACTCCCTGTGAAAAATGAAGAAGAAGGCCCAAGCGGTTGATGAGTGGGTCTGTCTGTAAGTAGGAAACACCCGGTGTTTCCTTGTATCCACCCTTCCAGATTTATATACGGCTTGACACATTCTGCATCAGGAAGAAACCATCCTTAACATTTGGGAGGGTGATATGGAAAAATATGAGGCATAGAAGGTAGAACTAGGAGAACTCCTCAGCCTTGGGGAGGAAATGGTCTCTGAGTCTGGGATTCTGGGAGAAGAATCATTCGATTTTGTGAGGACCCAACACTCTAGACTTGACCTCACATTGGAGGTACTCAAGCAACTGGTAGGGGTTCTACATGATAAAGTCAACACAGTTAAATATTCTTGAAATATGTACAAGGAATTTTTCACAAAGGTCTCTGGAGCTAACCCATTCAGCACTGATACATGCACTCTAGAGGAGTATGTTTTGGGTAAGTTTGATGAATTAATGGAGTCCAAATATCAATCCCTAGAGGGACTGGACGGGACTCAAATGATAGGGTTAACTCGTATGGTCCTGAGTGGCTATGATGTGGAAAAAATGGCCGATGAGTTCAAGAATAATGTTCAAGAGCTAGGGGAACAAATTGAAGTGGCTAAGTATCGGCGGTTCGGCCTGAGAGAAATTGATGAGGATGGAATCTCCCACCTTCTCCAAACCTTCAATGACAACAAGCAACAATAAAGTTTCTCTGGAGGCCAGAGAAAACCCAAATACTTTGTATTCTTTATTCTTTCAGAATGTAAGTTCTTGGATCTTGGAGTCCTGGATCCTAAATTTTGTATTCTTTTGAGTGATCCGTGTCCCGGTCCCTGAGGTCGATCGGTCACTTTCAGAAGCAGTTAATAAAGACTGTTAGTAGGTAGTTGGCTACATCGAGGAACGTCAGATCAATAGTTGGTTTTCTAATGGATGGTCTTCTCAAGGTGCCACTTTGGATGTACACCTAGCACATTGGAGATAGGGCACTGCATTTTCCATTTATGAGGCATGTAGCCTCGATCCCCGGGGATCAGATTTCTTTCTTCTCTTTCTCGGCTCTCTTCTCGAGGCAGATTCTTCCACTCTACCTTCTTGTCTTATTCTTCTGACATGTCAGGCCTATTCTGTCTTGAGGTCTTTTGTAGGGTGGCATAGGTAGTACCAGCCCCTGGATATTATATTTTATTGCAGTGTAATGTAAAGTAGGGTGATGATGCAGCAGTGGCAATGCGGAAGCCTTCAACAATGAGCTAATGGTGGAGTTTGAATCCCTCAACACCCCAAGGTGAGGGGTAGGTGCTAGATACCTATCATAGGTATGGTAAAAGGACTTGGAAAAGGTTATCTCAACCCTACAAGACAATACAACCTAATCACTAGGCTTGTCAAAGTCCCAAGCACCAAGAAACAAGAACTCACTAAGAGGTCTCCTTAGGAAGATAAGTACTCAAACCCCAAAAAATGGATACAAAGACTAGAGGTGGCCTAAAATAAATATCATGGCCTATTTAGGTCCTAACTCTAAAGTTCCAATGGTTCTTTCACTCACAAGCAACCCACAACACTTAGGTGCTTCACAAACTAGGCTTTGGCTTGTAGCCTTCACTAGAGACAAATTCAGACATAAGTCAAATGTTTCCCAAAGAAAGTGTTAATTGGATCAGGTATTCTAGTACCCTTTATGGCCTTAATAAACATATCAAAGCACCGAGGATTGGAAACAAGCAGAAGGCTTTGCTAACATAACTTTTAGACCGGGCTAAGAGGCCTAATTGGGCCACTTTAACAAAGGAACTACCCTCCAAACTTTTCACAGGGCTTCCAAACGACTTCCATTGGATGGAAAGCATGCCAAAATTTTTAGATCCATGATTTGGAGTCTAGGCTCAAGGTTTTAGGTAGTCAAATTACTGCTATCCTCTAAAGTCTGGGGTCACACATGAAGATGTGCCCCTAGGGCATTAATTTTCTCTCTCCACCCTACATCTTTCCATCCCCAAAAAAAGAAAAAATCAAAGTAAATTGTTATCACAAGAATTCCACCAAAGGGTTTTAAATTCCCATGGTGGAATCTTCCAGAATGAGTAAATTTGTGTCAAGCCCTATTTTAGGAAGCCAATTCATAGGCTGTAGGAGTAAAATGTGAATAACTTTTGATCTATAGTGTTTCAGGACCTGAAACCAAGTGAAAAAGAAAGCTAAGACATAGGAACATCCAAAAATGTAAGCCTTCCTACTCCAAGATTTTTTACACATTCGTACCATGTAGAAAACCTCTGAAATCTATAGGAAAAAGGTGTATTTTATTGATTGAAAATGCCAAATGCCCCTGGCTTACTATGGTAAAAAATGGTCAATAGGCCTCACAACTTGGTCTATGTGCCTAACTAGACTAAACTAGATATGTTTTAGGACTCTTAGAGTAATTTCTTGTTGGGTCTAGGGTAGGTTCTCCTACACTAGGTTAGGGTTAGGGTTAGATGAAAATGTGTATAAATAGTAAGTCTGACCCTTTTCCAAGGGTCGACGAAATTGATGATTTTGCTGTCCGCAGTAATAGAGAAAAAATATTTTCATTTTAGTTGCAGAGCTCAAGGCTCATTGGTCTCTTATGCTTTAAGTAGTTAGATGCTCTCTTGGAGCTGCCATTGTATCACGCACCAGTGTTTTTTGGAAGGAATATTAATGAAGAAGGGAGAGTTCTTGCAATGATGTTGTTGGCATTCAAACTTTTGAGGTAATGGTATTTTATGTTTTATGTTCTCTATGTCTTCTACTCTGATATTTTAAGTATCCTAACGACCTCTTTTCCCTTTCTACTAATGAAATATGAACTGATGGTTGTAGATTCCTTTGGTATTTAGTGTAGTATATCAGAGCATTATCAATGTTTTGAATGTTTAAGCATGAATATAGATAGATGAAGTACTTCTAACCCTGCCGGATCTTTTTCAGTTTATTCACTAAGTGTAGAATGCTTGGAGAAACCTCACCTTCCTAAATTCCCAGAGAGAATGAGTTGAAGAAACCAGCTATCCCCCTTGAAAATTCACATCCCCCCAACTAAGCCCCGCACCGTCAAAACCTGACACCCAGGTGCTTGGAGGCCTAGGGAATTTCACTTCCCCGGACAACCTTTGTAGGTGGAGTTGGCTGATACCCCTGGTACCTGGTGACAACTTATGACTATTGGCGGACACGGTCAGCAAAACCCCATCAAAAGAAACTGGCACTAGAAGGAGGGCATGAACTTGTCCCCCTCTCGAGATTCTAATTTTACACCTCCCGAAGGTTCCCCAAGCTATAGTTATGGTAGTCAAGCCTTTAGTGGGATTGGGTCTTTCTCCCCAGAAAAATTTGAGAGGATCCTTAGGTCAGCCCCAAACCCTGGAAGGTTTGTTAAACTCGAGCCTCCTGCTCGAAAGAAACGGACCCCAAAAACCACACCAGCCACAATTGCCCGGGGGTCTAGCGTACCTCAGAATACCCAAACTTCTCAGACAATCCTGGGAACCAATGCTCAGACTACTCAAAATCTAGGTCCCCCAATGGCTTCATATTTTGGTAACACCAGGTCCCCTATGGGAACTTTCCCAGGTGCGATCAACGACTTACCCTCACACCTGGAGAAGATTTGCCCATGATATGAGCACTTAGGGTCACAGACCGCGGAAGAATATTTATAGGCATACAAAGATGCCATGAACTGACATCAAATCCATCATGAAGATGTTGTGACCTAGATGTTTCCCTTGTCCTTAGGGCAGGGTGAGTTAAACTGGTACCTTAACCTTCCCGCCAACTCCATTAACAGTTGGCAGGACATGGAGGATGCCTTCCTGGCTGACTTTTGCGTACATGTGGACCCAGCTTGGTCCCATATCCAATTCATATCCATTAGGAAGGAACCCAATGAACCTCTTGCTGCATTCAACCATCAATTCTAGTGTGCCTTGAAGCGGTGCATGGGCCCTTTCATCTAATCCTCGAAAGTAACCATACGGACCTATATTAACGCGATGGAACCCTTTGTCGCCACCCTCCTTTGGAGAACAACTACTGCGGGCGACCGAGACACTTTGGCAAAGGTTTACAATCTATCCTTAGAATTATCCCGTGGTCTCAAAAAATCCCCAGGTGGGATTGGGTAGAGTACGTCCTTCAGCATGACCCCTGACAGAACTGCGTACGCCAGGGGATATAACCCCAATCTGGCAATGGGTGCCCCCGCAATGGTAATGAATCTGCCACCACTACTGATAGACCAACAGGCTTGGTACACTTATCCCTCATAGACTCAAGCAATACCAGGTCTAGAAGCTTTCCCTTGGAATCAGCCGTAGCAGGCACAACAACCTCAGACACAACTTCCCAGAGTGCCCTTCTTTCAGTCGTTCACGGCCAGAGGATTTCCGCCCTCGACTCCGGTGAATACTGCTGCCTTCTTGAGAAACCAACAACAACCATCACACTGTGATGCAAACACCCATTTGACCACCGAGGTTGAGTCCCTCTGATGAATGTTGTCTACCCTGACTGTGGACACGGGTCAGCTAAAGGCAGGGTCTTATGCACCCCAAAATTCTAATTCCCAGAGATGAAATATTTTCTCCGGCCAACGAAACAACAATGTCGGGGGAAGAAACTTCAACAACAGGCCTCAGCCCAATCAACAATAATGGAACAATAATGCGAACACTAGAGGTCCACCTCCGAACCAAAATGCCAACCAAAGTGGTGCTAGACCATCACATTTCACACTAGTTGCAGACTTCCAGCCCATGACTAATTGGTGTAGATTGCACGATACGAGCTCACACAATGAGGTGAATTGTGCCACACTGGAAAAGGTCATCATGATCTCCCAGTTAGATAGACAACAATTGCATAATGCTACTCCCCCAGAGCCTCCTATGCAAGAGTCAACCCATAGTGCCTTCACCTGTGAGACCATCTTCTTGTAAACTTTTAGGAAAGATGAAGGGGATTCCAAATTGCATGGATTCTTTGTTGAATCTATCCCACCCTTTGAGGCCAATGCCTTCACCAACCTGTGAACTCCATACAACACCCAAAGTTAGGCTAGTAAAGGACTAGCTTACACACCTACACCCCCTACCAAGGACACTCCTCCCTGGGATAACACAACTGATCGACCCACCCCTCTAAAAGGTTCTAGCTCTAACCAAGTGAAAGTCCTAGCTGAGGGGAGTCACCAATTCCCAGGAGGGAGATTCAACATTACAAAGGTGTTAGAGCAAACCACCACCTCCATGACCTTGATGGAGGTTTTGCTAAATTGTCCTGAGCATAAGAAGTCTCTTCTGAAACTCTTGGGAAACCCAAAAGTTGTCAGTCACCTGCCCAAGAGTGTCTCTTTTGAGGATACCAACACGACTATCTTCTGAGGAAACAAAGAGGAAACAATGAGGATCCTCCCTTCCTACTAGGCCTGAATATCCAAGGAAAAAATATACACAACTACTTAGTAGACTCTGGAGTTGTGGGAAACATCATGCCTCTTTCCATATGCCAGAAGCTCAGATTCCATCCCACCCCATCTAATGGCGTAGTGATTTAGCTAGATAAGACTGCCGTGAAAATGGTGGGGGAATTGAAGAACATCCAGATATAGCTTATCCAGGACCCCAAGATAGAGAGCATAATTGACATCCAAGTGGTGGACATCCCAGAGACTTATGGGATGTTATTAAGTTAGAATTGGTCTAAGTCCTTGAACGGATACTTTTTGACCGACTTCTCCCACTTATGGCTCCCCTGGGAAGGAGAATCAAATAAGATCCAGGTTGAAAGTGAACCTCACATGAAGCAGGCCCTTACCGAGGTCGGGAGGGTCAGTGAGGTCTTCTTCTCTGAGACTTCTCCTGGGGTGTACCAACCCTTTAAAATCTTACCATTCGATTTCACCCCCGGGGGGATCCCATAGTTCTGCATAGAACCCAGGACCTGGAAGAAAATTTAAGAGTCAGAGTTGACTCTTAGGGTGCCATAGTGACCCCCACTACGCTCTTGTCTGACACTTGGTGTCGAGTGCACTATCAAAAATATTTAGAGCTAGAGTGTGAACCTTGCCTTTCCGTCGCTACTTAGCACATCGATGCCTTCTAGAGAAAAGCACATGCGGTTGATCCCTGGGAACCCAGTACTTTGATTGGAAACACCTCTTCAGTGCCATTTCCCTAGGAACCCTAGATCCAAACTCCTCTAGAGATAGATCCCACCCATACACCAATATTGTAGGAGGAAGCTCCTCCCAAGCCTCCCAAAAATGATCCAAAGACTACTCCCGCTCCCCAGCTCCAGACTATGAATAGCAATTTGTGGACCCTTAAGTTCGATGGGTCCCGATCCAAATAAGGCTATGGGGCTAGAGTAGAACTAATCAACCCATGAGGGAAATCCTTCCTTGCATCCTACAGACTGTAGTTCAACTACACAAACAATTTTATGGAGTACAAGGCTTTGGTCCTTGGACTCTTATTTGCATTAAGGAAGGGAGTCACCTAACTCTAGGCCCTGGATGATTAAGAGCTGGTTGTCAAAAAGATCTAGAGTCAATATACATGTCACGATAAGAGGTTGGCCACATACCGCAATCAGGCTTGGAGCCTTATTGAAGATTTTAATTCTTTTACCATTGATCTTATTCCCTGGCGACGGAACTATATCCCAGATGCCCTTTCCATTTATGCTAGCACACTTGAGCCCATGGCCAGCTCGCGACTCCAGAGATTTTCAGTTGAGATGGTCCCCACCCCATCCATTCCAGATAATGTCACCCACTTTCAGGTTTTTGAGGATGATTAACATATCCTAGCCTTCATGGCCAATGTTGGTGTCTTTGAAGGCCAGGTAGTGGAGGAACGAGACCATGACAATACTGGGTAGGGTGATGAAGATGATGGGATCATGGACCTACCCACTAATACCATCCTAAAGGGGATGGTTGTGCTTGAATGAATCTTCTACTCAGACCCTTGGGCCTGAGAAAAGATATCATCTTCCTCTGAAGGAGGAAATTTTGAAAAGGTAAACATCGGCCAGCCCGGTGAAGAAAAGATGATACACATTGGCACCTCCTGCTCCCCTGAGGAGAAGGAGAAGATTATCACGGTTCTCTAAGAATACATAAACATAATTACATATGGATATGAGGATCTGAAGACATACGACACATCTATTATGAGTCATACTTTCCCCCTAAAGCCTGATGCTAAGCCTTTTTAGCAAAAGTAATGACCGGTCAAACCACTGATCGAGCGTCTAATTTGCCAAGAGGTGGAGAAATTAATGTCAGCTCAGATAATCTTTCCAATCTATCATACTAAGTGGGTTGCCAATCTAGTCCCTATGAGGAAGAAGAGCGGCAAAATTCACCTAAGTGTGGATTTCCAAAATTTGAATAGAGCCTCCAAGAAGGATAATCACCCTCTCCCCTCATTGGATGAGGTGTTGCAAATAGTGAATGGATTCCAGATGATGTCATTCTTGGATGGGTACTCCAGATATAACCAAGTCATGATTAAATACAAAGATAGAGAGAAAATGATGTTTACCACCAAGTGGGGAATGTTTGCATACAAGAGGATGCCCTTTGGTTTGATTAACGTAGGGGCCACATTTCAAAAGGCCATGGACATTGCATTTGAGGGCCTTGTGAATCGATGCATAATCATCTACATGGATGATTTGACCATTTTTTCCCAGGATAGGCGTGACCATTCCGCCCATCTCACTCAGATCTGTGAGAGATGTCACTGGGATGGAATATCCCTCAACCCCAAGAAGTGCATATTCGGGGTCATCGAAGGGAAGTTTCTCAGGCATATCATCTCCGAGAAGGGCATATCCATTGACCCTAAGAGATTTGAAGCACTGCTAAACTTATAAATGCTTGATAGCAAGAAGGAGATGCGATCTTTCTTTGGAAAGATCAACTTTGTCTGGTAGTTCATCACTTGATTCACCGAGATAGTTAAGCCACTCAACGAGATGATGAAAAAGGATACCAAGATTGAGTGGAGTCTTGAAGCAAAGTGGGCTTTTGCCCAAATAAAACAAAATATAATGGAGGCACCTATCCTGGCTAGTCCAGACTATTCCCTCCCATTTTATATCTAGTCCTTTTCTTCACCACATTTTACTGCAGTGATATTAACTTAAAAGGTTGAAGGGGAAGAACGACCCATAGCTTTCATGAACTCCCCCTTCAAGAATGTCGAAGTCCATTATTCATCACTGGAAAAGCAAGCTTTCACTCTTGTTTTCACTGTGAAGAAATTATGGCATTATATTCTCTGGAGAAAAGTGCATGCTATCATCCCGGACCAAGCCGTGAAGTCTCCGCTGATGCAGAGCAAGTTGGGTGAAAGACGGGGGAAATGGATGGCCATCCTTAAGGAATATGATTTAGAAATGAAGCCCATGAATATATTCCAGGGTTAGGGACTGAGTCGAGTGATGGCAGAAGAGACTCCCCACATAGAATGCCAAACTTACATGATGGAGTCCATCACTCGAGACCCATGGTATACCAATGTGGTATATTTACTATTGAACAACAAATTCTCAGAGGGGTTACCTCCCAATAAACACCACACCCTGCAAATGAAAAGTGCTCATTTTATGATCAAAATCTTCGTGCTTTACCGCAGGAACTATGAGGGAGTGTACCTATGGTGCATTGACAGAGACCAAGCTGTGAAGATGATTGATGAATTTTATGGGCAGTTTTGAACCGGGCATGGCTTAGCCAATGCCATCGCCCATCAGATCCTTTGGGCTGGGTACTATTGGCCCTATATATTTAAAGATTTTTACACTTATGTTCAGAGGTGCCACACTTTCCAAACCACAGCGCATCGTGAGCGTAACCCAGCTATGCCTCTACAACCAATCTTTGAGGCTAGGCCCTTCACCCAATGGGCATTTGACTTGATCAGGGAAATCAACCCCAACTCATCTACCAACCACCAGTACATCCTAACTGCTACCAACTACTGCACCCGGTGGTCCAAAGCTATACCTTGCAAAAACAACATGGAAGATGTAGTCATTAAATTCCTAGAAGAAAACATCGTCACTAGATTTGGAATGCCTTTTACTTTAGTATGTGACAATGGTCTGATATTTTCTTTGGCACAATTACTTGAATGGATCTACAATTAGAAGATCACTCTAAAGTTCTCCAGTAACTATTACCCCTAGGGAAATGGTGTTGCTGAATCTACGAATAAAAATCTACTTGAAGTGATCAAATACCTGCTAGAACAAAATCCCCAGGATTGGCACCAAAAGTTGAGATTCACCCTCTGGGTGGATCGTATTTGAATTAAGGCCACCCTAGGGATGTCCCCATTCCATCTGGTTTATCGCTAGAACCCAGTATTCCTAATCAACTTACAGATCCCAGTTTTATAGTTTATGCAGGAATTCAGCAACCGGGATAACATTGTGGAGGTTCGGCTCCTAAATCTGGTAAGAATAGAGGAACAACAAGATGCAACCCTTGAACATTTCATGCATCATTAAGCAGTCGTAAAGAGGTGGTTTGACCACAGAGCCCAATACAAGGCTTTTCAAATTTTGGACTTGGTCCTTTTGTGGGACAAGGCCTGGGAGAAGAAAGGCAAGTACACCAAGTTCCAACGGCTCTGGCTCGGGCCATACCTAATCTTAGAGATATGTGGGGAAAATACTTACCACCTTAACACCATGACTGGAGAACCTATCCCATTGCCTATCAATGGATAGTTTCTCAAACATTATTTTGAATAAGGCAAGTTTTCCCAAAACTATATTTTATGTAAAGTCCTTCGTTTGTAGATATTTCTTTCTTGGTGCCTTGTTGGGAGGTACTGTGCCTTGTAAATAGCCTTTCTGGCTGCCCTTCGGGACAATCCTTTTCTTGGTGGTTTCTATTTGCCTCTTGTTCTCTCTTTGGGTCCCTACGTTTTGTCCTCTCTTGTGAGGATTGGAATGCTTCGCATAAACTCTGGTCTTCGAGATGATGTCTGTAGCATGGTGAACTTAAGGATCTGTCTTTAGCAGTGGAATCAGTCTGGTCTCCAGAGCTATTTTACGGGCTTGGTATATTTTGAGAAATATCCATCGGGTTTATTTCTAGAAGTCTGGCAATCAGTGAAATAAAAATGAGGAACAAGTAATCAGACACACCAAGGGTAGATCAATTGTACTAGTTGGTTGACCCAAGTCTGAACTTTTAAAGAATTCTTTTCGGGTCTGGAGTTTTATCCCCTACTCAACATATGAAATAGGTGGAAGGGTGAAAGAAGTACCACCATTAAAATTAGCTGAGCTTAAGCTTAATGGTGAAAGAAGTACTGCCCTCCAACTAAGAAGTATACAAAAGAAAAGAAAAGGGAAGCGAGACGAAGCTCTGGTCTCTGGGAGAAATGGGAAAATCTGATAACTTTTTGGTTCAATGTAATTAGTGCCTGTTCTCTACTCCTCCTAGAGGTCATCAGCTTGGTTTCCTTCCAAAGCACACACTCCACCACTGATGAAAATATTATGGACTAGATCCCGTGTGGCCAGATTTTCTCAGACATGTTACTCTTTGCCTATAAGATACTTCGAGTAATGACTTGTTCCAATTTTTGCTAACTAGAGATTCTGTAGTTCTCAAATGTGCTAAGGCATTTGTCCCAGATAGTCACCATTTGTTATGCCCTGCATCCCCGTCCCAACATTTTGTGTGCAAAATGTTGGGTCCCCCTTTTTTTTCTTTTCTACTTTTGGCTCTTGCCTTGTCTTTTTCTTTATTTTTTTTTTGTTTTCCTTCTCCAGGGTTTTCTTCCCCGTGGTTTTGCTTTGTTTTTTTGGTTTCTCATGCCTCTAGGACCCCAGTCCTAGAGTTGGTCATCCTTTGTCAGGAGTCAGATTCTGGACTCCAATATTCTTCGCCGCGATGTTCTCTTTCTTTAAGGTGATATCATCACATGGAATCCCCATGCCTGGAGTCTGGAGGTCTGTCTGTCTGGAGTTTGTGGAAGGAAAGGTGACTTGATTTTTACCGTGGGTATAAATAGAAGTTACCTGTCATTTTCACATTTACTGCGATTAACCACTTAAGCAATCAGAGCGATTTCAGAGTGATTTGCAGCAATTTAGCGATAATCTAGTGCTAATCATCCCAAGCATTCCTGAGTGATTGTGAGTGGTTGGTGGTGGCGAGTTGTGATCGTTTGGAAATGGAAGTTGTTGCAGAGCTTTTGCAGAGTTTTCCTTTCCTCTTCTTTCTGTGTTTTCAGGTTGGTGCCTTTCTTCCCGCTCGGCTTTCCTTCTTTCTGGTTTCATTTCCTTTTAGTGTTTTCTCATTTTTGTTCTATCTTGCATTTCTTTCTGGTTCGCCACCCATTGGTGGGTTAGCTCTGCCAGAGGGTTGTCCGCCCTCTGTGCAGGTGTAGTCTAGTTTGTAGACGGTGTAGATAGTTGTAAGTATTATGTACATTGTCTAGTTTTTTGTGAGTTCCCGCTCTGTGCTTTCTATAAATATGTAAATTTGGTGTATATCTATTATATATCCTTCTAGGTTACATGTGTATATCTCCTTCTGATCTATTGTATATAAGTGTGTATATTTTGTGTGTATTATTCTAGGTAGTCTATTAAGATCACCGTTATGCATTCGCTTCTGGTTTCTAGCCATGTAAGCTCGCTCTGTGCAGAATACTGGTTGGTTGAAACTCAGCTCTCGACCAGTTTCAACCAGGTGGTTTTCTCTCTCCTCTGTAAACCAGCCTGACCTGCATTTACGTCCCATGCATGCATTTAAATCTATCCAAGTGACCTTCACTTTTCATGCATTCAGACAATTGGCTCCTTCATCATCACCATAACTCCCATTTATTACTCACCCATGTGGCGCTCACGTGGGTCTAACGGCTCACTTTTTGTATAGATTCCAATGGTTACTTCCCCGGGCTCCACATTTCCTACCATCACCCACCCCATGTCCTTTTGCTAAGTGTGATAAAATCCCCGAACACAGATGTTGATTAAATTTCTAAGTTCGCAATATATATGCTTTCCAGAGTTTTTGAACTAAGCTAAATTTTTAGGTAAAGTGGAAACTACGATGGTAAGATCTCCAGACCCCAAAGCTTTTGTTTATCTATACATTCTGATGGTTTCCTTGTCGTGCATGTTTTCAGAGTAGTACTTTCAAACATGTCTGAAGCATCCACATCTTCACCACCCGGGAGTCTGAAACTTCCATCTACAGTAAGTACCAGAGCAGTAGTTAGATCCAAAATGGATAAGGCTCTGGAAAAGATGCCTTTGAGCATGAAATACATAAAAGATAGTGTTATCAAGGGCTTGAAGATTGAGTCCAAGGTCCAGCTCATTACCGACACCAGTGTCGGGACATGGCTTGAAATGCAGGCCTTGGTAAAGATGATGTACATCCAATGGCAGGTCGGGGATCCATTAGCCATCAAAATTGGAAACTCTAGGATCTTTAAAGCAGCTTGCTTCCCATGCTCGGTACAGTCACTAGAGCTTATTCTCATGCTTGCGGCTCTTTACAACACATCTGTTTGGGATGCTATGCTCGCACCCCTGGAGCCAATCGGGTACCCCACTCCTTTAGTGTCTCTCAACCTTGATACCTTCCAGAGGAGCTTGGGAATCCCTCAATTTGCCAAGCCAACCATGGTCACCCGATCTAATACCTTGTCCCAATTCAAGCAATCGAAGGAGGCGGCTCATATATATATGAACAACAATTGGCTCAAAGTCCTGAAGAGGGACCCCAAGAGGATGAAACTAGAGATCCCCAAGTCCAAGTTCAAAGAGAGCATCCGGATGGGGATGATAGCACTATGTTGGGTCTTCAGAAAATAGCATGCCTGAGAATTTTCTGGATGGATGTATTACTTCTTTCTTGGTATAAGTACAGCAGGGGAGTTTTTCGACTGGGCAACCGTAATTTCAAATCATGTCGACTCCCATTTCCTTCAACTGGCCAAGAAGAAGAAGTTTTATATGACTTCTTATGTTCTCTAGGCCTTGGTATAGTAGAGACCCCACACCAATGGGCTACTCACCGATGGCATACTCGGGATCAGCCGAGGCCAAAAGGCCCCTTGGGACTACTTTCCACATATTCAATGGGAGGCTAGTTTCCCCAATTTTTGCTGAGTAAATGACGCATTCATTTACTACCACCTACTCACACCCACCCCGGATGTAGGATACCACCTATCCATAGAGGCGATGAATTTGGTCTAGAGTTACGGATATTATTACATACAATTTCAACAACATACATACATAAGGGTGACCGGTTTCTTTGGGAAACCCCACTTGTTACCCAAATATTGCGGGGACAAGATAATTCTCTTGGAGTATTACAGGCAGATAATGGAGCTGCATGCCTTCTATTCCCTAAAGAAGGTGACTAATATTCCATTCCCAATCACATGTGGGAATTATTCATGCAGTCTGGCTGCCACCAAAGAAGCGGACAATAGGCTAAAAAGCTATAACTTGGCAGAATTCTACTTAGCGCGAAAGCATTTTGATCTACATGGAAAGATTGCAACAGCACTTCCCCGGGCATCAGAGCCCCACCAATACCATATGGAGTACTTTTGGGAAGACTACCAGGATGACATGGAGGTCTGAAGCTGACACTACATCAGGATGATCGCAGGCATGATGGAAAGATTGAAGCTCTAGAGATTCCCGGAGGACTTCTTAGACACTGGCTCCATGATAGATCCCCAATACAAAGAAAATGGGATTGATACAATGGCCCTCCCACTAGTAAACTTGGATTCCCAGGAAGGGCCCACCATTGAGGACTTCACCCGTGAGGTGGTCGAATGCAACCATGCCTACCACAAGAAGGTGTGCCCCAGGAGTGTCTGCTGAGCGGCTCAGCCAGTACCAAAGATAACCCCGGGGGCCATGAATTATTTATAGGGAGTGGATAAAGGAAAATGAATAATGACAACTTCTCCTATGCAAGAGGTCCCCATAAAGGAACAACTAAAGTAGTCACTGGCAGTCTCCTAGCAGATGAAAGAAAGGATAATCACGCGGCTGGCAACCCCAGCGTCAATGGCTGGAACTATTCTTCCCCCCTCCTCCCCTTCACTAGCAGCCTTTATGGTTAAGGCAACAAGGGTGGACCCAGTGGAGCAAGCAGCAATAAGAGATGTAGGGCCGCCTTTGATTACTAAGAGAAGGAGGAGGCTTGACGCGAAGTCTAAGAAGGAGCCAGAGTTGGGGATGCCCTAGACTCCACAAATTGAGATCCTTTCTTTTGACTCCCTAAAGATGGAAAAGGAACTAGAGCCTGCCAATGTCCCAGCCAACCCTCCTCTACAAGATGAGTTTGATGACATTTTTGCGACCGATGAGTTCAGTAATTTACAGGGGGGCATCGAGAAGACAGAAGCTGAAGTCCCAACAGAAGAGGAAGCTGAGGAACAAAGACCTGCACAAGAGTAGGAGGAATAGATGGAAGAAGAGGAGGTAGAGTAGGAGATCGCTTTTGAGTTTCTGGGGATGCAAGATGCAGGGGTGGACCAGCAAAGCTAGAGTGAACAAGCGGCATCCGTTGAGGGAACCGGACCTACGGGAGAAACCGTAACCTCAGCTGCCATGTTCCAAGTGCCACTCCCCAGAGCGAACTTTAGGTAGGTAATAACTGCAACACAAACACTAAATCTTGGCCTAGTACCTCCCCTATTACCAAAGGATATATTAGAAGAAGAAGAGATCCTGGTGACAGAGGCTGAAAAGCAAGAACAATAAGAGGAGGAAACCCCTAGGATAGCTAATGAAGGTCCAAACGAAGCTGAAGATACAAAGGACAAGGCTGAGGAAACAAATATCACCGGGGGAAATTTTCTTGATGAAGCCCAAGATAAAGAGAAAGGGGCGGGTGAGACTCATACCACTGAGGAGGAACAACATCAGGACACCGGGGAAGAACTAAAAGAACAAACTTTGGCAAACAAGCCACCCCTGTTGCCTTAGTGGTTAGTTGAAAGCAAGAATAGAAAAGCCCCATCCACCCCTAGAGCTCACCTCTCCCTAGCCAAAATGATGGCTCAGGTCCAGGGCCCACCAAAGGCCAAGAAAGCCTGAACGGTTCATACTCTTTGAACCAGGCTGGGAGGAGAAATAGTTTTCGTTGTTGCAACACCTCCCCTAGACGGAAATGAGGCAATGAATAGGGCCAGAGATTATGATATCACATAGATATCACTAAGAAAAAGAGGTAAATAGGGTGAAGTGAACCTGTTAAAAGAGGTGACCAGCGTCGTGGAGGCCCGATACAAAAAAGAGGCCCAAAGGCTCAAGGCGGAGAAGGAAAAGACAACGAACCTTATGGGATTGCTTACTGAGCTGGCCAGGCCTATTAGTGCCATCCCTCTAGAAGCCTCCACATCTAATGCACCACTACTGCAGAGCGACATTGACTCCCTATGAACAATGAAGAAGAAGGCCCAAGCGTTCGATGAGTGGGTCGCTCTGCAAGTAGGAAACACCTAACGTTTCCTAGTATCCACCCTTCCAAATTTATATACTGCTCAAAACATTATGCATCAGGAAATAACAATCTTTAACATTTGGGAGGGTGATATGGCAAGGCATGGAAGGTACAACTAGGAGAACACCTCAGCCTTGGGGAGGAAATGGTCTCTGAGTTAAGGATTTTGGGAGAAGAATCATTCAATTTTGTGAGGACCCAACACTCCAGACTTGACCTCACATTAGAGGTACTCAAGCAATTGGTAGGGTTCTACATGATAAAGTAAACATAGTTTAATATTCTTCAAATATGTACAAGGCATTTGTCACAAAGGTCTCCGGAGCTGACCCATTTAGCACTGATACATGCACTTTGGAGGAGTATGTTTTGGGTAAGTTCGATGAATTAATGGAGTCCAAATATCAATCCCTAGAGGGACTAGACGAGACTCAAATGACAGGGTTAACTCGTATGGTCCTTAGTGGCCATGACGCAGAAAAAATGGCTGATGAGTTCAAGAATAATGTTCCGGAGCTAGGGGAACAAATTGAAGTGGCTAAGTACCGGCGGTTCGGCCTCAGAGAAATTGATGAGGATGGAATCTCCCACCTTCTCCAAACCTTCAATGACAACAAGCAACAATAAAGTTTCTCCAGAGGCCAGAGAAAACCCAAATACTTTGTATTCTTTATTCTTTCAGAACGTAAGTTCCCAGATCCTGGAGTCCCAGATCCTAAATTTTGTATTCTTTTGAGTGATCCGTGTCCCGGTCTCTGAGGCTGACCGGTCACTTTCAGAAGCAGTTAATAAAGACTATCAGTAGGTAGTTGTCTACATCGAGGAATGTTGGATCAACAGTTGGTTTTCTGACAGATGGTCTTCTCGAGGTGCCGCTTTGGATGTACACCTGGCACATTGGAGATAGGGTGCCACATTTCCCATTCATGAGGCATGTAGCCTCGATCCCCAGGGATAATATTTCTTCCTTCTCTTTCCCAGCTCTCTTCTCAAGGCTGATTCTTCCACTCTACCTTCTTGTCTTATTCTTCTGACATGTTAGGCCTATTCCATCTCGAGGTCTTTTTTAGGGTGGCGCAGGTAGTATCGGCCCCCAGATATTATATTTTATTGAAGTGTAATGTAAAGTAGGGTTAGGGTTAGGGTTAGATGAAAATGTGTATAAATAGTAAGTCCAGCCCTTTTCTAAGGGTCGGTGAAATTGATGATTTTGCTATCCATAGTAATAGAGAAAAAATATTTTCATTTCAGTTGCAGAGCTCAAGGCTCATTGGTCTTTTATGCTTTCAGTAGTAAAATGCTCTCTTGGAGCTTCCATTGTATCATGCACCAGTGTTTGCTGGAAGGAATATTAATGAAGAAGGGAGAGTTCTTGCAATGATGTTGTTGGCATTCAAACTTCTGAGTTAATGGTATTTTATGTTTTATGTTCTCTGTGTCTTCTGCTCTGATATTTTAAGTAGCCTAACGACCTCTTTTCCCTTGCTACTGATGAAATATGAACTGATGGTTGTGTATTCCTTTGATATTTAGGGTAGTATATCAGAGCATTATCGATGTTTTGAATGTTTAAGCATGACTATAGATAGATGAAGTACTTCTAACCCTACCAGATCTTTTTCAGTTTATTCGCTAAGTGTAGAATGCTTGGAGAAACCTCACCTTCCTGAATCCCCAGAGAGAACAAGTTGAAGAAACCAGCTATCACCCTTGAAAAGTCACATCCCCCCCAACTGATCCCCACACGATTGAGACCCAATACCCAGGTGCTTGGAGGCCCGAGGAATTTCACTTCCCTAGACAACCTTTGCAGGCAGAGTTGGCCTGTACCCCCGGTACCCGGTGACAACTTATGACTGTTGGCGGACCCGGTCAGAAAAACCCCATCAACAAGTTCACATGATACAATGGTATTGTGCCACAGCCATATGTCTTCATTTCAAGTCATCAAGCAAGTGGGGTTAGTATCATTTAGATAGAATAAATTACCTTTGGTATGTTCATCAGTACCAATCAGTGTTCCTAATTCATTGAAGATCTTTGCCTTCTTGTTCTCAAATGCTACTTTATGACCTGAATTATTCAGCTGAGAAACACTCAATAGATTATAA
This sequence comes from Thuja plicata, assembly GCA_018584345.1. Classification (NCBI taxonomy): domain Eukaryota; kingdom Viridiplantae; phylum Streptophyta; class Pinopsida; order Cupressales; family Cupressaceae; genus Thuja; species Thuja plicata. The sequence goes on along the minus strand of MU224542.1, from coordinate 1,699,593 downwards.
CTCAATCCTTTTACCCAATAAGCATTTTCATATTTAATCAGGTTATTCAGCATTACTGTTCCTTTACCTTCAATTTGTCAAGGAGAATCATTTCCCATTCTTACTGTACCACCTTTATAGTATTCAAAAGTGTTAAACTTTTCTTTGTCACCGGTCATATGGTGAGTACAGCCACTATCTATAATCCAGATATCATTTTTACTAATCTTAGATATGAGTGTAGTTTCTTCATACCTTTCTGTAGACACCCTAAAATGGATAGGCTTGCGAATTTACATTAAAAACACTAATTTTCATCTATTAATTAATGGTTTCTTTATCATTAATTAATCATCTATTTTCTTCTAAATTAATTTCCGAAATCATCTAATCCAATTCCCAAAATTAATTAAATAATTAATTTTATTTAATTAATTAAGCTTTAATTGATTAATTATCATTATTTAATTAATTAAACTCAATTTCCTATAGTTTAAATTCAAATATTTAAACTTACTAATTAAATTCTTTCAATTAAATTAATTTCAATTAAATTAATTTAATTTCATCCAATAAAGCAATTCTTAATTAAAAAGAATTCAATTATCTCACATGTTGAAAACAATTATTAAATAAATGAATTAAATATTCATTTATCTTCAAGGAGATAACCCCAATCAGATCACATGGGTTGCTCCACCCATCTCTCCAGTCCACATGGGTAACTTCACCCACCTCTTCAGTTCAAAAAGGTAACTCATAATTAGCTCCTCAGTTAACCAAACTCTATCTCCTCTTAA